>CM053784.1:342347789-342365289 GCA_028749045.1 Cupressus sempervirens
GTGAAGAGTTCTTATGAAGAAATTTCTCATTTTGCAAGAAAATTGCAAAAGTTGTTAATGACAACTTTGCAAGAATGAGCAATTTTTGTAATTTTACATATCTACTTCTCAAACTTGCTCCACTTGTTACCAAACTATGCAAAAGGTTTTAGATAGATAGAAAACACCTAAGAAGTCCTCCAAACACCTACTTAACCTATTTAGCCCTCAAAAACCAAAAATGCTCTATTAAGCCAAATGAGCAATTTTTGAGCAACTATGGCAACTTCTCCATTGTAAACTCTTCTCATCTATCTATCCACACCCTAGGACCAAGTTGCTCCTCTTATTGAACTAGTGATGTGGCTAGCATCACTACAAGCCAAAGTATTAAAGAAGCCCTAAGTCTACCCCTAGCCTACATAGGTGCTCCTGCACCACATTGACTTTTCCTTATTTTTCCATTGTTGAGTTAGACCTTCCTTGAGGCTTTTCACATAAAATTCTCTAGTCTTCAGTGACACTTCCTTCTTCCATGTTATCAGCTGATATTTAACCTATACAATTAATTAATTATCTTAATATATGATTTAATTTAGATGCCTCATGACCTTACTAATTAGTTAAATAAATATACTTTTGATTTATTATCTATACTATAAAATTGTCCCACATTAAAATTTTAAGGCTATAATACTTTGATTTTACATTTTTATATTTATGTGCACATTAATAATACTAGTAATTTGAAAATATTATAACACCATCATTTAATGAACATTTTACTTTTATTTTAGGCAAGAGCCTACAACACAATGGTAACTTGTGAGCCTCTTATGTAAGAGGTCTTGGGTTGAAGTCTACTCGAAGTTAACACATAGAATAATTAACTATGAAAAAAAAAATCTAAAATTTGACTCATTACCAATAAAAAAAGCTATTTTACCTTTTCTTTCATTTACAAATTAAATCAAAAAAAGACTTTCATAAAATCTTCTTAGCATTAAAATCTAAATTTTCTTACACTTTAAGTTTAAAAATCACTTTATCCATTTAATGATAATGATCAATAACTTCCTTTCTAAAAATTAAGTCCAAAAGAAACTTAATTTTTGAGTTTAATCTTAAAAAGTTATTATTTTTTTAATAAAAATTTAAGTTTAAAATATATAACTATTGAAAATGAAATAACAACTCAATAAAATAGTACATTTAATATTCACAACCCTAAATATGATTTTCAAAATGATTAAAGAATAAATCCTAATCTTATTCTCATTTCTACCTTTCATTTTTTTGTTCTCTCCATTTGAATTTTTCATCTAACCCTAATGAGTTCCTTACTTACATGTTGTTGCTTTTGTGTTAGAGATGGAAGAAATAGAGATTCACCCATTCCATCTTTCTTCCATTCTCATTCAACTTCTTGCAAGTTTAAAAGAAAGGGAGATTATTTATTTACAATATACTTGTATTTTCTCTTATTTCTCTTTAAAGAACCTCCATCTAAGAAAAAATTGGTTATATTATTTTGTTTTTTCTTATAGGCGACCAAAGTCTGGTTATCTTTTTGTCGTTATTGTTTGGATGTAGGAGAAGTTGTTGCCCAACTCATTTCTTTGTTCTTTTTAACAAAAATTATTATTAGATAATATATAAACTTACAAAAAATACAAAAGAGAACTAGGAGAGTCCATGTCCTCCCCCACACCCCTACAACATGATGTCATTGCCTATAGAGACTGTGATTGTCACATGCACTATGGTGGCACTAGCCATTGTAGGTGGGTGACTTTTCAAATCCCTACCCTACTAAAAGAGCATGCTAACAAACCACTATTGATTAATTTTTTTCTTTTACAAAAAATGTTTTTAATAAAAGAATATATATATATGACTTTTAAACAACAAGTTTTCTTATGTATAAGTTTTGAAAGTTTCAATTACAAATTTAAATATTACATTATAAATAAATAAATAAAGGATTACTTAAAAACAAAAGTCTTTACATATATATTCTGATTTTTTTTTGAAGATACACTATATTCGGAGTATCTTTTAACATGCATATTAATATATATAAATGTTTATGTATATACCATGTGTACATACATATATATACACGTATCTATATACATTGAATACTTCCAGATTTAAAAAAGAATCCGATTGGAGTAGAAATGAAATTTCAAGTATATTTCTTATGTGAGATTATACTAGCTTAAAAAAGGAATCCATATGAAGATATATCTCTCTTTTATTTTAAAACAATACAAAGGATCTTTCAATGCTTGATTTATCTTTATGAAAAAACAAAGAACTACGTATACTTATCCTTTTATTTTTCTCAAACAAGTAAACTAAACATATTGCAATATCAAGTGCCAATGAAACCACATTTAAAAAGTAACCCACTTTATATTTTACAATCATTTATAAACTCATCCTCTTATTGGAAAATAATACATTTAATAACTTGAAACTCAACCTTTCTCAAGAACATCAATGTACTTCATGGTATTGATACTATTGAAGTTGATTAAAGATCAACCCCATAGCTCCCAAGAATCACCTGCATGCAAACACCTGTCACATAAAGAGCAAAGCAAAAGCTATGGAGGCTAGAATTCCTAGATCCACAGATGAGAAATTCTTGATGAGCAAAAAGAGAAATTGCTATTATCAAAAGTGAATGAATAAATTACAAAGAGATCAATCCTTATAAAAGGAGATCAAAACCCTAATAGGTAGAACCTAGGTTGTATGATAATAATTAATAAAAGAATTAATTATTGTATGCCCAATGTTTAGCTTAAGTAAACTAGAGATAATAAGAGACTTATTAATTAAATAAATATGATTTAATTAATAAGAAATTACTTTATTACTCTAACAAATACAATAACATTTCTTCAAAATACTATACCGAAATATGCAACTTGTATTCTCTCATTTACACAACAAACACAACAAGAACATAACACATAAAATTGTCTTCCCTCTCAAATGAATCTTTGGAGAGTAAACATTAATAAAACTTAAAAATGGAAGATCTTCTTTCTTTTCCACAAGAGCTTCATTCAAAAATATTCAATAATACATGATAGCCATGGAGAGCTCACCTCCAAACTTGGGCTACTATGAGGCCACCCATGAGCTTGGAGAACCAAGGCTAAATGGGATACAAACATACAAGATTTATAAAATACAAAAATAATAGACAACACAACAATAAACACCATTTTTTCAAGCTTGGCCAAATAGGTCATGAAAGACACATTAATAGGGTGAAGGTGGACCAAACCCAAGATGAGATGCCATAAAAAATCACCAAGAATGCATTCTTTACAAGGCTCAAAATAAACATATACTCCTTTCACACATAAATATTTCCTTATATCCTCAAAGTATAATACCCAAAAAATGGAAACATGTAGCCCATAATCTATGCCATATCCCCCTTCCTACGCAAATAGACTCTACACTATAAGGATATGCCTAACTAACCCTTCCAACCACAAGGCCACTACTTCCCTCCATAGGGTGAGTGGTGCCTTAAAATCTTATGAACGTACTAGGTTTTTTTACACTATTAGGCAACCAAATACTTAATAAAAAGATGAAAAGATCACAACAACTTAAGGATTAGCTAATTCCCATAAATAGTTATGTGTGCTTTAGATCTGGACCTAACTTCAACAAAATTAGAAAGATTTTCTACTCTTTAGGCACTGCAAAACCAAGGTGGGTGCACCTAAGGGATGAAAGATTTACAATATGATACTATACACATATTTCATTCATTCCATGACATTCTATAATAATGCACATCCCTTATACTAGATTGGTCACAATTCTTCTAAGATTTATAGGGAACTTTGGGCAATAACAACCAACTAAAACTTAGAAACTAAATGTAAACAAGTGCTGACCAACTTTGATATTCTTCAAACATTAAAATAAAATTGAATTTGAATTTAAGCTTGATGCTTATTCATGATTTCTTCATATGCAGACTGAACTAATTGATCAGTGCCTCATCCATTGGGATTCAGAGTCTATCTAATTTCCACACCTAATTGACTGCATTACAATCAATATTATCAATAATTCTCTCTAAAACTCTTTCTTATACACATCATTCCTACTACAATGGAAATCTTATTAACTTTACTAAAGCATTTATTTAATTCATTGAATTAAAAGCAATAGTGACAATGATATACGACTTAACATAATTACATTGAATTGAACAAGCTTTGCCTATGCAATTTCGAGATAACCAGATAATAGAATTGGAGATAAGATTAAGGAAGAACAGATATGGGGATAGCTCATCTTTTTAAAAAAAAATTTCCTTTGAAAATTGTATAACAACTATAATAGAATTCAAAATGAGTCAAGACAAGGCATCAAGATCCTATAACATCAATGCATTATGAGACAATTGCAGAGAAAATACATCATAATGTTTGCATCAAGATTGGACCGAACAATACTTAGTAAAAATTAAATTTTGAAATGACTTGGATCTCTCCTCTAGCCTTGGAATCTCACTTATATAGTATGAGATGCAACAAGCTTTAGGCATAGAGGAATTGATAGTTGTCCTTAAGATAGAAAAATATCTACAATATTACTTTCATAAAAGACAAAGAAATGTGCAACAAGAAAAACTTTACATCATAGCACTTTTTGGTGGGACCATTTTCTGTTACACCTTTTGTTGTATTTCTTTATGAGTGAAAAATTTGATGATTGACCTTATTACTATTGTTGCTCCTTGGAGGTTGTAGCCAATGGGATTGATTGTGACATATTTGGCTTTTCTTGTTGCAAACTGACTTCCACTTGAGACTCTCCATGTATATCATCATGAAATGATAAGACAATAGTTATATCTAATTTTTCTTTTTCCAAGTCACTAGTCTGGGTTTCTATGCTAGCAATTGTAGTTGGTTTCTCATCTTTGTCCTCTTCTTTTCTTACCGACGTGTCAATGATTTTTACTTCATCTTGTTCCATATCTTTATCATTAGTTTCAACATTTTCTAATTGCTCTACATCAACAAATTCTACCATTCACTTGTTAAAAAGTGTGTGATCTAGCCAATTAAATTATAGAATATCCTACTACTTTTTCATAACATATTTTGCAACTTTTCCAATTTCAACAAAATCTTGTCTTAAAGAATCAAAGAATAATTAAACTTTTAAAAGTTCTTTAGTTGTAATTGACCACCATAGATTTCCATTCTCATTTATGATTCTATTCATCCTTAGACAAAATAGGTCATCTAGTTCTTGGGTCTATTCCTCCTTATTTTTCAATTTATTCTTTTTATCTAAAGCATGTGAGAGCAATTCAAATTTAACACTCTTGTACTTGTCCAGATAACTAACAATTCTCCTTTGTAGCTCAACTCTTTTATCATCAAACTTAGAAAGATCATTGGCAATATCATAAGTCTTTTCTATATGTTCATATGATAAATTGATGACAGGAAAACATAAAAGAGTAACCTCTCTATTCCTTTTACTCTATTTGTTGACAATTGGCTTCAAGGCTTCATCATTTTCCTTTATTTGATCCCATATATTTACTGTCTTGGTTAGTTGCTCATAAAATAAGGGCCAATCAATTTTATCAACTAAATACATGAGGGCTATTCTTAGCTTACCCTCATATTGTACATTCAATTCCACATGTAATGCCCACAATTTTCTCTTTTCTTCTTCAAAATCTTCTGTAGTATAATACTATGGCCTTTGTGGAGTGTTTGGTATCTCAATGAGGAAAGTGGATTTAAAAGGCTCCATTGGTGGGTGAGGGTAGGTGATTCTTGGCCTAATGGATTGCCCCATCACTTTATTTTCTAGTTTAATCCTCTTTTGAACTTCTTTATTGTATGCATCCAAAGCCTTCTCATACCTATATTGTAATTCTATCCCTTCTCTTTTGTCTCTATGGGCTATGGCTAAGGTGAAGTTGCTTGATCCAACACCTATCTTTGCAGCCTCTTCAGTGGTGGTCTCCTCAACTCTTTTTACAATTAGGTTGCCTATCAAGCTAGTGTCATTAGGTTTGGATGAGGAAGCCCTGGATCCTTTCCTCATTGACCAAATGACGAGTGCAACACAGTCCTCATTAAATTTAGCACCTTTCATTTATTTATTCCCCTTTTCTTCTACACTCATTTTATTTGTAATAGAATTAAAAACCATAGCATCTACAATATCCCAATTGGGTAGTTGTAATACCCTAGATGCTTTTATCATTTGCCTCCCTTCTTTAGGGGTCAAGCTCTTGAATTCTTGCATCATCTCTTCCTTGACTTAGTTTTGCATATTTGCCTCTTCCATTTTTGGATGCTCTATTTTCAATTTGCTGCATCTCCTCAAACTTTCCAATGTTTATTCTCCAAGAAAATTGGTAAAAGGCTCTTGATTTGATAAAATTATCATCAGAAATAAATTCATGGGAAGCCTGTTCCATCATAGGGTCCAACTCCTTTCCTTTGTAACCTACCATTGTTAATTCAAGGATTGACATTGGAGTTACCTAAGGATTTCCTTCTAATTCTGCTTGAGTAATGAACACTCCCCCTTGGGACCCCAATTGTTCCACCTGCTCCCTAGTGAGCTATTCATTTCCTATTTGTAATGGGGGACTGAGTAGGTGAATATTCCTCAATTTGAGGTGTTTGTTCCTTTTCTATTTTTTGCCTCTTGGGTGAGGGCTTGTTAGGTCTTTCCTCAAGAATAATACTAATTGATCCCATTATCTATTTTCCTTTATCTATAGTGGCCTTCTGATTCTAAATCACATTATAGGCAGGTCTCTTTTGAACAATCAACTACCTTGATCCTACTATAGGAGTAAAAGATAATCTCCTCATGACCTCTTTGGCATATTTTGGAAAAGAATTGATAAAGATTAGCTTCTTTTTATTCATGAGCTCCAGAATTTTGGGAAAAGTAGTCATTAGTTAATTTAACATGTCTGCCTCTATTTTTGCATGATCTAGAGGCTTGTAATTATTATCAAAATAATGAATGAATTCCAAAAATCTAGAATAAACTCTCCATTTTTCCTTCTTGATCTCTTTCTCTTGCAAAGAGAACTCATTTCTTATTATATCTTTAGGAAAATAGAATTGGTGGTCTTTTGCACCAACTTTAGCCCTTTTTCTGAACACATCAAAAAATCCTTCAGTTCACAAAAATGGGGATGAGACATAGCCATCTTGTACTGGTCCATGAATCTATATAAAAAATAACCAACCACCCTTTGTAATTATGAAATGGTGGGCTACAGTACAATTGGGGAAAATTGAGCCTCTATTTCTTTGAGCTGATTGTTTTTCCTCCAATCCCCCTATCTTCCATAGCATCTTAGCTATCCCTACCTTCAAAGGCACCTAGTAGGGAAGTACATGGGGAGTCCCTTGGAAACCATAAACCCTAAAACATGTTGAAATAGGGTATGGTATGATATCAAACCAATTATGTGACACTTTCAAATTAGAAGGATTGTCCATGGGTCTGATGAAATCTAATAGTGCCTGTCCCTTAATAAGAGGCTTCTCAATCTAGAAGCAAAATACCTATCAAATCTAACAAAGCTGACCTACTCTACATTCTAGGTCATGTCTACACTCCACAACTAGACTGGCATAGCTTCTTCTTCATATTTTTGGTTCAAGAACAAATCCTTTTCAAAATATGTAACCCCTTTAATTAGGAACATGTGTATTAACAATGAATAATGACCAAAATTTTTTTCCACCTTGTTCTTTGCGATTCTAACTAACCCTATATGGATTTTCTCTACTATATAGGATGCAAAGTCAAAAATAATATCGACACCAAAAGAGGAGATCTGAGTCATCATATACATAAATTTTATTGGCATAAAATTTTGTTCATCCTCACCAAAAACCCTACACGGAGTCATATATATTTATATGGCCCTAGAAGTAAAAAATTCCTTTTTAAAAGGCTATTTAGTAGATACTAAAACCACTAGAAAATTTCCAATTAAACCTATGTGTGCCCTCAGTGCACCCTGCCTAATCTTATCCTTCTTAGATAAGTATTCTTTTTCCAGTCCTAGTAGGTCAATGGTTACATGATAATCTAAAAATGGTTCTAAATCAAAAACTTCTCAAATTTCTCCAGCATTTATTCTTACAAGGCACTCCCAATCTATTTTTCTCACTATCCTGGCTACTGGGTCATAATTTTGGGAAATGGCCATGAGTAGGTCAGAATCCATAAAAACACTAGGGATCACTAATTTTCCCAAATCAAAATTCCAAATGTTTCCATGTGGAGAAAATAATTTTCTTTCTGAAAATCATTTCCTAAAAATATGGAGCCCTATTTTAGTAGTAGTAGCATCCCTAACCCAGTTCCCTCTATCATATAAGCCATATGCAATCTTGAGCCTAGGGTTCATAGAAATTAGCTTTTTCATCTAGGTAGACTCAAGCAATAATTCAAGGTCATCATGTATATTTCTACGTGCACAATCTATCTTTCTTGAGAAAAATTTCTTTGGAGGCATGTTTACTAGTGACACAAAATACCACAATTCTTCATTATCTATGGATTTGGATACTTGACTATTTGTTATTCTTTCACTGTCATTTTGCACACAATGTGGATAATGGAAGTTCTATAACACTTTGATCACACAAGGAACAATTCTTCAATGGCTCTTAGTTCTTTGAAATTCTAAAATTCATTTGTGGAGAGAAGAAATGGTGAAATCTTTGCGATATATCTTTGGTTCTAGTTCACACAAGGAGCATGCAATTTTCATAAATGAATTGTAAGGAGAAACAAGGTGGCATCACCTTCTAATTTTGAAAACACATCATTGATTCAACAAAATCCAATGATCTAGGAATAAATTTGTGAATGACTCACTTTCAAATTGCCAAGTTGGTAGTCAACCTAGTCAAATTTCTCCACAGAAGATTTTCTTTTCACTTCTGACAACTTATTCTAGACCCAATGATGCTCATGGACATGTGTCATACTCTCGTTATTTTGCTATGCATAAATATTGAGCAACTTCTGTATGCAACATAGCAACCATCGTTGATGCATCTTGATCTGACGATGTATGTTTTACAAGTTTTTTAATGCAACTATGGTGGGTCCTTCTTATTTTCCTTTGGTTGCCATGTCACATGCACTAAAGATCAAGCAAGTCTCCATAGTGACATGGCACCCACCGTTGATGCATCTTGATCTGACAACTCCAATCAACATGTATCCTTTTCTAAGTGTGGATCCACATGGTATGTGACATCAAACCACCTTGACATGCTGGCATAGTCATTTATAATTTTAACCCTTTTGGTACTACTTTTTGAAAAAAGGTCCAATTGTTTTTTCTTTTCATGGGAGGTCACTATGTCGCTACCAGTGAAATTCTCATAATTTTTGGTGGCAACATAGTGACCACCATATTTTCTAAAGAAATTTGGCATTATGAAGTAATACACATTCTTTCTAATTTACACTCTTTATAGCATCTAAGACATTTGACATTACATAATGTTGATTGGGTTCATTAATGATAGACAAACTTATAGCATCCATCTTCAGTGTTGGCCTTGCCGTGTTTCACTTTTATGGGAGGTCGCAATGTCATGACTGAAAAAAACCTTGCAATTCTCAGTGGTGACATAGCAACCACTGTAGATCTTAAAGAATTAGACGACATGAGCAAAGCACATTAAAGCCATATTAAATATCAACTGGGTTCCATAGGTGGTACTTGCTTGGTTGCTATGTCGTGTGTTATAAAATGAATGCAATTTTCTATAACATGACCATCATAGCTTTTAGAAAGATTTGATGGTAAAGAAAAATTTAGGAGATTATGAAGCAAAGATGAAAAATCTTAAAAAGTTCCAGAAAATTTATATCTTTTCAAAAATGATCTTTCCCGCTCAATTAAAAGGCATACAACTTAAAGGGCTTACCTAGGGCACAACATACAAGATAGAAATTAGGGTTTTTCTTAGGATTAAATTTTTTAAAAGGAACCAAACCCTAATTTACTCATAAAAAATAGGAAAAATTCATACAATGACATATTCATAAAAAAATGAGGTAAAAACATGACCAATAGAATAGACATGCAATGAAAACAAGAAAATAGTGCAAATTACAATAGACAATATAAACAACATACGATAGAAATTTATGCTGCAAAATGAAAAAAAAACCAAGTTTTCCTTCCATGATGAGACCAACCTTGAATCCAAGATATTGGGAAAATGAGGGTTGTAGAAGAGCTTTCCTTTCCCAAGCCTTCTCCTAAACGAAGGTGTCTCTAAAATTGGAGAGTGGGCGAACAATCTCTAAGTCTTACCAAGTCCTTCTAAAATGACCTCTAACCCACTACCCAATAACTATCTATTAGAGGGAAAAGACTTCAAGTCCTTCCTCTTTCACTTTTCTCTCATCCCATAAATGTGAGGCAAACCAAAAGTGTAGAAAAAGGAAATGAACATTACCTCTTTCTTTTTTCCACTTATGAAAAGTTAGACTTTTGGAGGGTCATATATGTGTTTAGGACACTCTAGTGGTCAAAATTAACCTCCAACCCATGGTAAACCTATTGGGTTAGCTAATTTCAGCCTAACTAACCCCCTATGGTAACTTTTAACTCCTCTAAAGTTCACAAGTTAACCTATGGGCTCAACATGATGGAAATTCACTTAAGTCTCTCTAATCAGTTGTGTTTTTTGTAGGGCCCATTTGCCGTTGCACCAAAAGCAATGACTATTAGTGAACATGGAACACCACATAATTAACCACCTGTGGGCAGGGGAGCGCGTCGCATCACCCAACAATCTCCCCCTCGACGCGCATACTAGGTGCTTATGCGGGTTGGGAAGGCACCGGGGAGATTTGAACCCATGACCAAGCCAAAACCAGACTCTGATACCAATTGTTGTGCCCAAAATAAATAACATCTGACTTTAGGGCTCTTAAAACCTGAAAAAAATTCAAAATCACAAAACCAAACCTACACCATCTTGTAGTGCTCTAAATTAGCTTTCCAACGCCTATAAGAACTCTGAAATTTGATATTCTGAGAGAAAGTTATGGCCATTTTACTAAGATAGTCTTTTTACCATTTTCAGTACGATTTTTCATTTTTAAAAATTTTTTTTCAGTGACGAAAATTCTGACGGGATTAAATTTGACGGCCATCATGGGCTGAAACCAAAAAACTCTTTCATTTCCTCTGAACATGGCCAAACTAGGGCATATTATATATCAAATTTTATGGAAATGTCAACCCGGATCCAATGGTGAGGACTGTTTTTACCCAGGAGGTCATTTCTGCATGCTACCCCCCAAAACCCCCATTTAAATGTAACATCCGAAAAACTCTTTTTGTCCAACAATTTCACATGCCCAAATATTTTAACATCCCATCATAACAGCAAACTCAAACCTTTAGATCTGTAATAGATCATTCATATATCTTGCCCCTTTTTTTTTATCCTCTCATGCATTCCCATGGATTCAATCTAGATTTTCCGTTGCACCAAAAGCCATGACTATTAGTGAACATGAAACACCACATAATTAACCACCTGTGGGCAGGGGAGCGCGTCGCATCACCCAACAATTTTTAGGTAGCCTAATAGGTGCTATCCTAGGCGAGGTAGCTCTTTACCAAAACCCAAGTGGACATTTAATCTCCACATAAACATAATATATGTATCAAGTAACACTACAAAATACACTTCACAAATACACATGGCATTTTTAGTCACATAATGTAAATTATTCTAATAAAAACCATTCACATTATGTTTTTAAGTAAAATATGATAGAACAAGGTTTTAATATCTTAATAAGATTAAACCTTGGTTTCACTTCTTCACATATGTCTAACCTTGGCTCTCTTATTTAAATTCTAAGGTTAATTTCATGCATACTAAATCTAAATATCAATAGTCCAAAAAAATCATACATATAAAATCAATGCTATACAATTTAAGTCATCACATATATAATCCATATTCAATAATCTTCCACTTAAAAAAATAATATTCCTAATCCAATCTAATATTAGGTATTTTAAGAATTCAAACATATTGTAATAATCATCAACATCAATTTCAACTTTAAAACATAATTCATATGTCAATTCCAATCTGACCATAACTCAACTAATATCATCAACATAAATATTTAAATATATGAATGTTAAGTCATGCATAGTAGGTCCTAATCATCACAACCTAATATCTTTTCAAATCAATTAATTATAATTAAATCACTAACAATATCCACTTGTTATCATGAGATAATAGATCATAATATAAAGTGTATAGCTATAATATCAATTGAGTTAGCTAATTAGGATGCATGCATAATGAATTCAACATAAGTTTGGTAATCAATAATGAGATAAAAGCATTACATCATATGTTGTAATATAAATACATAAAAAATTAACATAGTAATTTGACATCCCACAACAAAATATCCACATAATGCTACTAGAACAATAATTCACTTGACACATTTAACATCATACATCAATCTTACCATGTAAACACTATTAGCCTCAACTAATAATGTAATAGGAAATGCTATGAATGTCTGTGAAAGAATAATATCAGTTGTTATATTGTCAATGATGTCAAATTCTTAGTTGACTAGACATTATGATAACTCAGTAGAGTGCCATATCATTTGATTGATGAAGAGGATTTGAAGAAAGTATGATGAAGATAGAGTTGATAAGTATGGTATTCAATGGGTACTTGAATGAGTTGGATAGTGATAATGTAATATTGGTTTGATTATTTTATAGTCATATATTATTACAATCTATTGAAGAACACAAGCTTAACCAAGTGACAAGGTTAATGAAGGGATATTGTATTCACTAAGTGCCTATCATGTTTCCCAAGTGATTAGCAAAGAAAAATAGAAATTTATTATTGCCCAAATGAGTCTAGTAGTAACCTAGTACAATATTACCCAAGTAATAGATTGATGAACAAGTTTGGAGAATTGGAATCTAATGCTGACTTGTGATGGAAATATGGAAAGTTTGAGATAGTCCAAGGAACAAGTCAAAGTTTGTTATATGATCAATGACTAGGAAAATTCAATAAGGATCTGATGATGGAGATTGAAGAAGGATAAGGACGAGCACAAAATTCTATGAAAGTTATGTTTTTTGAGTGTCTAAATTCATTGTATAAAGTTTTGAATCTAGAAATTTGATATGAACCTAAGATTGATAATGTGGTTAAGTGGAAAATGATGGAAGAATCTGGATGTTTGAAGATGCATATTTAAGGAGGAGATCAATATAGTTTTAGGTTCCTAATTAGATTTTGATCAAGTGAATGTGAAGTTGTTGAAGCTAAAAGAGGATAGATGAGCTAGGTGAATTGAATAGAGGAAGGAGAAAGAGAAGGTGTAAATCAGGTAGTCAAAAGTATAGAGTGATAGATTAGACAGAGACAAGAACATAGCCAAGATTTGAACAAGAAAAAGGTAGTTGATATTCTTAATAGATCATTTCTACTATTACTTTTTAACCATTGTAGCAAAATATATCAAAAAAATGAGTGGACCTGAAAAGTATATGAAATCCTCCATGGTAACATTGATTAGTTATATTTGTAAGTCCTTTAGAGTACTAGGCCACTCTTTAGACAAGATCAAGGAGTGATAAGGTCTAAATGATCTTTTGATGAAATCATTTAACAAGGTCACATAAACAATATATATGTCACCTTTAATAATGTTGACTCCTAGCATGGCTCACTATAGAAGAGTGAATGTTTTTGGGTTGCTAGTCCCAGGTGGTTTTTCCCTTCACAGAGTTTCCACGAAAAATTATGGTGTCAAATGTGTGAATGCTATTTGTGTTGCAAGTTGTTTCACATTTTTTACAGATCACTACAAATTGATAATAACTAAATAATTGCTAGGTAATAACTAAGTTATTTTACTGACACTCGGTAATGCAAAGAATAGTAAGTTAGCAATTTGGAATAGACTGATTGAAATAGTGAAATGATAAGTTGAATGGTTACACTGAGTGTTTTTCTGATAAAGTTTATGAAATTTTATTGGTACTAAAATTGTTTAAAGGGACTGTATAATAATTAGACATAATTGATTAACCTCCCCTCTAAGTTTTCTAACAATTGGTATTAAAGCATAGTGCTCGGAGAAAGAAGTTTAAAGGAACTTGATAAAAAGATCAAAGATATATAAGAGAGAGGTACCAAAGCTAAACAATGAAAATTTTTCCTCATGGAAAGACATAATGAAGCTATATCTTTTTGGCATTAGAGGTAATATCACACATTGGAATGAATATATTACCCCTATTGGTCCCTTGATTGTGTAACACATGAATGAGAAAAGGAACCACAATAACCTAATAATTAAGATTGCACCTACTCTCAATGATGCATAGTTTGATGATATCAAGAACTGCACTAATGCTAAACAAATGTGGGATAAACTAAAACTTGTACATGGTGGAGATGAAAATATGCTAAGAGCTAAGTTTGAAATCTTGAAAGGAAAATATGATGATATGAGAATGAAGGTGAGAATCCTTGTAATACCCCTCATTTTCTATCATTGTAGACTTAGTTGTTAAAGTTCTATATGAATCTTCTATAGATGTGTTAGCCCTTATTTGATGTTTGAAATGCAATAGTTTGATATGTTGAGTAATTGATTATGTCAGGTTGTAACAATTTATTTCTTGCAGTGATGATGCTTTAATTTCTCTTAGTTAGTTAATGAAATTACTTTTAGGGCGATGCCATATGTCGTATCTTAGAAAAATGTTTATTATGTCCTCATGATGATGAGATATCCATTTTAGAATATGATGTTATTTATTATTGGTCTGATTTCTGGATTAGATTGTGTTCACTTTTTACCATCAATGTTTCAAATCATACTACATGATTCATCATTAGGATGAGAGAGCATGAGATGCAAAACCAAGTGAGCTATAGATAGGGACTAGAACAAAAGATAAAGGATTGAGGGAAGGTGTACACACATCCTAAGGGGTTGAAAGGGGCAAGAAAATAACAACAAGAAATGAAACAAGAGGTATGAGTTAAGGGAAGGGAATAGAAACCATAACACAAGAAAATGAAATAAATAGATCAGAGAGGAGTAAGGAGAAGGGAGGAAGGTGGAAAATGAGAGATAGATGAAAAACACTAAGGCCCACCCACAAAATGACAAATAAGATAAGAGAACATGTATAATTGCATACATGTAACTATATATATATATATATATATATATAGACACACACACACACACACACACACACACACACACACACACACACACACACACATATATATATACACATATATATGTATATATATACATATATATACATATATATACATATATATATGTATATATACATATATATACATATATATATATACGTATATAGATGTATACATATATATATACATATATATATGTATGTATATACATACATATATATATACATATATATATGTATGTATATACATACATATATATATACATATATATATATACACACATATATATATATACATCTATATACATATATATATATGTATATAGATGTATATACATATATGTATATACATCTATATACATATATATATATACATATACATATATATATGTGTATACATATATGTATATATATATATATGTGTGTGTGTATACATATATGTATACATATATATATGTGTGTATACATATATGTATACATATATATATGTATACATATGTATACATGTATACATATGTATATATGTATATATATGTATATATATATATATATATATATATATATATATATATATATATATATATATTTGTGTGCATAAATAAATTTAAAAAGAAAAGAAAATGTCAATAAAAATAGATCTATAAGAAGGTATATAAATATATATGTATAAAAACATGTAAATGAAAACCTGTGTGAGTGTGTATGTTTGTGTGTGAACACATACTGAGTATAAATATATATGTAAACACAAATTATAACATCTATCAAATTATGCATGCTTAAAAAGTCTATAAATGCCCAAATATGCATGCCAATGAATGTCTATATATAAACACCAAGGCCTATATATATATATCATAATGTGTGTGTGCACGACCAAGAAAGAAAGTGTATCTAGCCCCAACAAAAGTACATGTCCACCCAAGTGCAATCTCTAGGAATATGAATGCACCTATTTGACAAAGGAAAACCTTAGAAAAAGGGGAACAAAAACCTCAAAGAAACACAAAACCAAAAAAAATGAAAAGAACAAAATAACAAAATAGGACCGCCAAACCAATCCTAACAATGAATAGTAAAACTCTAAGCACCACACACACACACACACACACACACACACACACATAAAAATGAAAATTTATGTATAAAGAAAAGAAAAAAAATATATGCATATGCATAGATGAATATGCATATATACATATTAGAATATGTGTATATATAGACTAGAATATACACATAAGAGTGTATGTGTATAAAAAGGAATATATATATATATATATATATATATATATATATGTATGTATGTATTTATGTATGTATGTATGTATGTATGTATGTATGTATGTATGTATGTATGTATGTATGTATGTATGTACTAGTAAATAAAAGAGAAAAAAAAAGAATACAAGAGGCTTTATAAAATCAAAAAGAGGAAGAGAAAATCTAGGAGATGAGCAACAATAAGACAAGGAAGAAAAATACACAAAGATGAAGGCAAGAGAAAAAACCAAAGAAACAACACCTCAAACCTAAACTTTAGCAAAGATACCCAACCCATCAACGTTACCCAAGAGAAATGAACCAAGCCCTGACCCAGAAAGCAATGAGAAAGGAGCAAGATGGACCAAAGGGACCTAAGAGAGCCACCACACTAGTGGAAGGGAAGCACAACCACTGAAATAATGGAAGACAAAAATAGAGCAAGCCAAAATTGAGAATGCCATCCGCACTCTCACAGGTGACATTGCTGATGAGATTAGACAAGATTGCGTGGTCACTCTTAGACTTGATAGAGGAAACATCCCCAAAGTGGAATTCCTTGCCTTCAAGAACTTGCTGCATCATAATGACTTAGAAATTGTCAAAGCAAACAAAGGTAATGCCATAGTCATTATGAAAAAACAAGACCATGTCACCAAGATGTCCTCTCTTGGAGTATCCCCTATGCCTTGCATTAATTGTGTTGATGTCCCTCAAGTAGTAGGTGTGCTTCAAGCCCTTCTTGTTGTAGTGCATTATGTTTCTTGTGGTGCTGTTTTAAACCTTGTGTCTTATTAGTCTATCACATCCGATTCTTTTTCCTTGCTAGCTTCATCTGACCCCCCTAGTGGTGACCAACCTAGTACTTCCACCCACTCCCCTTCTTCCACAGGTTCATCGGGCTTGTCTCTTGAGACTAGA
>CM053784.1:342970289-343145289 GCA_028749045.1 Cupressus sempervirens
TTAACATGGATAACACAGGAGCTAGTGCAGGTACATTATTATATGTTCTATGCAAACCTCTTAACTCGATGAGATTTTCATTTATCAAATCTTCGATTCAAGGAGGGTTTTGAGGAGGTAGAGGATTATTTGGTGGATGGTTTTGTGGGAATACTGGATTGTTTGGTGGTGGTTTATGAGGAATATTATTCCATGCCTCAGTGTCATCATTTTGATCAGCCATTCCTATTGAATTGCAAAACGTAATATATATTTAAAAAAAATCTAAATTTTAACCATTTTTGTCAAAAAAACCCTACATTCAACTAAAACAAATAAAATTATCCTAAAATCTATTAAATTTAGGTTAAAAATGAGTTGGGGGAAAAAAAAATACCTGAATATCTAATATCCGATCTCATATCCGATATCTGATCCACTGTGGTAATACTGGCCCCAAATTCGCGTAAAATGAGGGCCCGCGAGTTTGTGATTTTATTTATCCAATGCAACAGGTATCAGATATCTAATAATATATCGAATATTCGATATGTCCCAAAAACATATAACATATAATATATATTACATTATGTTACATTTTATATATATTTTTATTATATTTTATATATATTATATTAATTTACTATATATTATAATATCAAATATTATATTATATAATAATATTATTATAATATTTTATTATAATTTATAATATATTATACTTTTTTATTATATATTATATTATAAGATATTACTTTTTATTATTATATTATATCTTATATATATATAATATTACATTACTATATATTATAATATATTAAATATTATATTATATTATTATAATATAATACATTATAATATTATTATTATAGTATAATATTATATGATTATAATATAATAATAATAATAATATTATATTATAGTATAATAATTATTATAATAATATTATTATAATAATATAATAGTATGATATATTATTTAATATTATTATTATTATTTAATATGATATTATTATTATTTAATATAATATTATTATTATATCTTATTATTATTTAATAATAATATTATATTAAATAATAATAATATCATGTAGTAAGTATTAATATTAAATAATATATCATACTATTATATGATAATAATAATAATTATTATTACAATATTAAATAATAATAATAATAGTGGCATAATAATAGTTTCCATGTCGGATATCCGATATTATATCGAATATCTGATAAGTCTCGGCCTTACCTTCTAGGTTTGGTTCCTGGATAGGTGAAAAAAAGTCAGAGCGGATTTTGAAGCGCTTTTAGGCGTCTTCAAACTCTCTTTTTTTCACATCGCCACTTTTTGGCACACCATGATCCTGCACATACCCCCTAAGTCTATTTTAAGTGGGGCCTGGTGGTGGTGACGTAGCAATAGGCATGTGTCATCGTTCCAAGAAATCTCAATGGATCAATGGAAGAACTTTCTCAAAGGCCTGCAATCAATCATGACCATTGATTTTTTCATGACTATTGATTTTGTCATGATTTTTGATTTGGAAGCAAATCAATGCTTATCATATTCTCACTTTCTGAAGATGCATCAAGTATAACTAAAGTGAGAAAGCAACAAGATGACACATATACTATTCACCAAAAAGATAAAGGTAGGAGATCACATGATTACAAGTGGTCAAATATACTCCATTTTCTAAGTTACAAAGGTGTGAAAGAGGTTAGGACATCAAAGTGGCAAAATGATTTGATCTCATGTTCACAAGGTTAAGATATGAGTTAAAAACTTAAGTCATGAGCTTAAAAAATGTAATCAAATTAGTTGAGTTAAGGGTTGGTGCAACATTTCAAGGTTTCATTTGTAGTCAAGGTCTTTATTTGAAAAGTTGCAAGTTAAAATAATGGTCAATTAAAATAGTGTGTGCAATGTCACATGATAAAGCGGGGCTTTGTATTTAGTAGTTGTGAAGAAAAAATAAAGAGGAATCACATCATCATAGGCTTGACATGGAAATTAAAAAAAGGATGATCTAGTGGAATGCTTCAAAGATATAAGGCCATGTGGCAAGGTTGACTATTGAATTCAATTAACTTGATGACACAGTTGACCTAGCATTGTTGTAACCACTATCAAAGTGGCTCATTGATGGAAAACAAATACTTTAATAACCTACAACCATCTTTTTGGTGTTCTCAACACCTGATAAATGAAAATTTTATTTCACCACTGCTATGGTTATCCATCTACTAGTCATAGTAGCTATGGTCATTGTTCTTGTCTCTTTAGGGCTTGATTTACACATTAAAATTAGGTTTTTTGCTTAGGGATGTGCATTTGATAAAATCTTCCTAGGATCAATAGTTATTATTCTCTGCAACTTGAAGATAGTCGTTGATTTTTAAGGTTCCATTTGAAGTCTTCTCATTTATGCTTAAGCTATAAAGTCACATTTTGTAACTCTTTCAAAGGGTCAGTCTTTTCTCTGATTCTATATTAGTTGTATTGCATACACTACTATTGTATTTTCTTTTTCCTTTGAGTGAATATATTTCTCTATTGCACCTCTTTCTTTCATTAATAAATTGTGTAATATCTTCTTGCATTCTATTAACATATTGCTTTTGTTCTTTAACATGTGTGTTGTATTTATTTCACCTTTGAATGATATAGAGTGAAGCTCCTTCCTTATAACATTATATTGGTTTCTAATCTACTTGTGGTTGTTTAGTTAAAGAAAAGATTGAATCCATATACTTTTGAATTATATTGATGAACTATGCAATTCTAGGCAGAGATAAGACTAAGCATACTATTTGGTGTATCACACCTCTAGATTAGACTAGGTAGTTTGATTTCATGCATTTCCTTCATCCTTTTCCTCTCAAGAAGTAGTTAGGTGCATCTTGATAGTGAACAAGTCAACCTTCTCGAGAGACTCAATCTCATTATTCAAGTACAACAGCTTGGAGATTATTTCCATGTTTCACTAGGTTGCCTTTAGGTCAAACTTCAGGCAAGGGTAAAACCTTTTGTGACAATAGTTTTTGGCACACTCACTAGGACAATCAATTTCAGCTACTCAAGTCCACTGGAAGCCATTTTGAATTCCATTTATTGATATTTTGGATATTAATCTTAGTTACATCAGCCTTCAGAGGCATTTCATCAAACACCATGGTAACTCCAAGTGTACTCGATTTCATATAGACCTAGTGCTAGTATGTGTAAACATCATCTCTGATCTCTTATGTTTTCAAGGGTTTTCTATGAGATTTTTATTTCATGGAAATCCTGATTATTTTCCCCCATATCATGAAAATTTTATTCCTCGGCCCTCTTTGTATCAATATCATCCCTAGCCCCAAGCTTTTTATGAAAAAAACTCATTTGAAACAACATATGGCTAGAAAATTCAATATCCTTATCCTCCTCTTCCCCTTGGTCCATCAATTCTAGTGTCTACATGTGATGAAATTAGGGAAATGATGGAAAGGGAGTAAGCTCTAACAGATAGGGTGTTGAATTTCAATTGAAAGAATGAGTTTGATTTACAACAATGAAAAAAGGTTTAATAGGGGCAATATAAACAAGAAATATATTTTTAGGACTCTCCTTAACAACTAAAATGAAATAATTTGGCTCTCTTCCATTCTTATGAGTGAGAGGTAAGAAAAGCCCATGTTTGAGGAGGACCTTGCAAGAAGATTCCCTATTGCAAAAGAAGAGACAAGGCTCAAGCTTCCTCAATTGCAAGTAGCTAAAGCGTAAGAGCCTCCAAGGAATACATTTTCTCACTCTAGGAAGAATAGCCCTCCTATTCTACGAAAAAACACACAAGATCCAAAATGCCACTCACAAGCAACATTGCCAGATCCATCTGATGAAGAGCCACCCAAACACAAGTTTTCCAGCTTCAAAAGGAGTGAGCCTCCCCAAATTTTCATTCCTTGCTACAATCATCAAGAGTCTACACTTCCTCATCTTAATGTTGAGCAATTTATTATGGAGAGGAAGGAGATAGAAGAGGATGAGGTGGTTCTTGCTCTTGAGGAACCAAAGATAGTTGATCAAGCTTCAAATTGAGAAGACAAATTAGACCTACTGCAAGGAGGAGGAGAGTAAGACCATCTATTATAATAGGAAGAAAAGCATGAGAAGAAGGAGGAAGAAAAGATAAATGCAAGCTATGATATGGAGGATGATTTTTTTAGCATCACAAAAGATTTATTCTCAAGGCTTGACATCATACTAGTAGCTCCAAAGAAGGTGGCTCATGAGCATAATGTGGAAGAGGTGGAGATCTTTTCTTCACAAAAAAAGGAGGAGACACTTCCAAACTAGTTGGATGCTACCATTCCAGAGCACAACATGGTCAAGATTGATTGACTAGACCAAGTGCCATCAAGAGGACACCCCATCAGGAATCTATCTCTATAATGAATCAACATGTTTTCCTCAGTCATGCTCATTCTAGAGCATGAGGGAGAAGACCACAAGGAAGAGCAAGTAAGTCTATTTGAACAAGGTAACACCCCAATTTTGAAGAGAAACTTCTTTTTCTTTAGTATTGGGAAAGAAGTTTTCCATGCAATAGTATGCATGTCATACTTGTTGCTATTTTCAGTTGCCCACATGCATAAAAGATGAAATGAACTAGTGAGGAATTATATACTTCAAAAAATTAATTAATGGGTTTGTTTGACCTTTCATGTCTATAAATTTTTGTAAATAGTAGATTAGGTTTTTTCTATTTTTCAAGAAGTGCACGAGCATGGGCTATTTCTCTATGAAATAGCATGGTTTTGATGTTTTTGTAGTTGCAAAGGTTATAGTTTTTTGTTGCAAAATAGGGCTCATTTTTTTCACTCCATGCCTAATGAATTGATAAGGCCACTAGTCCTATGCTTAGTAGACAAGCATCCCCTTTGAGTGACTAGAAATGTTAAACTTTTTAGCCCCCCTCAGCAACTTTTTGTCCCAATATCATCATCACTTAAATCTGATCAAAGATATTTGTTCACTTAAATCATAAGTAGCTAGATAAAATCTAGTTTCTAAGTTGCAAAGGTTTGAAAGATAGCAATAGTTATGTCAAATGGTGTAATGAAATAACTTGCACAATAGAAGAAATAATATGAAATATTATATAAATACTTGATAATAACTAAGAGTAATAGGCCACTTCAAGGGGGAAACCTCCAAATATCTCCAATTAGAACACACTTCACAATATGATCTTGAAATAAGACTCATAAGCTCCTATATATACCAAATTATGCTTAAGTTGAATAGACACAACCCTAAATAACACCTAGGCTGACCTACCTACCTAAATAATAATATAATAATGATAATGTGACCTAATTAAGGATTAAGATAGCTACAAGATGAATATTCATAACCCTATATACACCAATATTAAGGGTGTGGAATGCCCCATCTCTTCAAAGAAGCATTTCCTTAATGCTAACCAACTGTGGATTCTTTTGAATGAACTCCTCATCCTCCCATGCAACCTCTTCAACTATTAAGTTCTTCCATTGGATGAGATATTGAGTGAGTTTTCTATTCCTTAACTTCTTTATGCATGTTTGAAGAATGCACCACAGTTCCAAAATTATTCTTCCTTCTTCATTGAGCTCTAGTAGTAGTGTTTGAGTAGGAATATTCTACTCAATTACCTTCTTCAATAAAGAAACATGAAAAAGTAGATGTATATTTTTTGTTGGTGGCAACTCAAGCTTGTAGGCAACACTACCAATGTGTTTTATGATTTTTTATGGTCCATAATATCTCAGAGACAACTTATTATTCTTTTTTGTTGCTTCATTGAGATTTTTTAGTAAGTTTGTAATCTCAAGAAGATCCATTGCCCAACTTCAAAATTTCTTTCACTACAATGTTAGTTTGCTTGTTATTTCATTCAATTTTGTTCCATAGCTAAATTCTCATTGAATCTTGAAAGTATCTATTGTTAATGAAGCAAGTGTTCCTCTACTACCTAAACTCTTGGTGACACCTTTAACGAGGATGCGATGGAAGGAGGATGACATCCATAATGTGCCAAAAATGGAGACAAATTTGATGAGCTATAAAAGGAAATATTGTACCACCATTCTGCAAGAGGTATCCAATCTACCCGTAGATATTTTTTTTCTTAAGTGAAACAATGTAGTTATTCTTCCAAACATTTATTAACAACCTTAGTTTGCCCATCTGATTGAGGATGATATGAAGAACTATGACCCAATTGAGTACCCAAATATGAGAATAAATTTGTCCAAAAGTGACTAGTAAAGATAGGATCATGATCACTAACAATAATGTAACTTTTGGATATTATCTAAGAAAACCTTTTCCACTATACTTGTTGTAAAAGGATGTGATAATGTAATGAAATGTGCATATTTAGTGAGGTGATCAACTACTACCATGATGACATTATGACCTTTAGATTTGGGAAGCCATGTGATGAAGTCCATGGATACCTCTTCCTAACATTAGCTAGGAATAGATAATGGCTACAAGAGACCTAGTGTCTTAATTGTTTTCTCCCTATTTCTTTGACAAACCAAACATTCAACAAAAAAAATTTAAACATCACCTTTTAGCTCTTCCTAAAAAAATTCTTGCTTGACCTGATGATATCTCTTCAAAAAGCTTGAATGACTGCTAATTGGGGACTCATGTAGTTCTTTGAGAATATTGTGTTTAAGTGTAGAATTCTTGTAGAGATAAAAGTTCTCTTTATACCAAAGAATATCCCCCTTTAAATAAAACTTATTTGAACTGCTAGGTTCACTTTTTATTTTTTGGATGAGATTACTTGTTGTTTCACCATTTTGCCACTCTTCTCTGGCTTCTACCACCCATTTTTCTTGTGATATTGAAAAGATACACAATAAGGCTTCATCTTTTTCATCCTTCTTGGAAAGTGCATCAACCATAATATTTTCCTTCCCTTTTTTGTATATAATTTCAAAGTCATATCCCAACATCTTAGTGACCCCTTTTTTTTTCTCTTTTAAAGATAGTCTTTGTTCCAAAAACTATTTTATACTATCATGATCTATCTTAACCTTGAAGTGTCAACCAATTAAATAAGGCCTCCATTTTTTAACTACATGAAGGATTACTTACATTTCCTTACCATAAATAGGTTTGAGTTGATTTTTACCTTTTAATTGATGACTCTCAAAAGTAATTGGTTGACCTTCTTGCATGATAACTACTCCTATCCCATTTCCAAAGGAATCACATTCCATAATGAATTACCTGGAAAAGTTTGGAGTGAAAAGCACTAGAGTTGTATGTATAGCCTTCTTTAATAGCTCAAATGCTACATTAGTATATTCATTCTAATGAAAAAAATCCTTCTTCAATAGACTAGTAAGGGGTATTTCTATACAACCATAATTCTTCACAAATATTCTATAGTACCTTGTCAATCCCAAGAAACCTTTCAGCTTCTTAATGGTTTTTGGAATAGGCCATTCCATGACAGCCTTAATTTTTTTAGGGTTCACCTTTATAGCTCCTTCATGTGAAACTATGTGTCCCAAATACTCCACCTCCTTAAGACCAAAAGCACACTTGGATGGCTTAGCATAGAGCTGATGATCCTCAAGTAATTGTAATGCTTGGTCTACATGCTACAAATGTTCTTCCCAATTCTTGTTAGAAATTAATATATCATCAAAAAACACTAACACAAACTCTCTCAAGAACTTCTTAAAAATGGAATTCATCAAACTTTGGAATGTAGATGGTGCATTGATAAGACCAAATGGCATCACCAAAAATTCATAATGACCCTCATGAGTTTGAAATGTTTTCTTGCAAATATCTTCCTCAATTTGAATTTGGTGATAAATTGATCTAAGATCAAACTTGGTAAATACATAGCTCCATTTAATTCATCTAGAAGATCATTGATGAATGGAATAGGAAACTTATCTTTAATGGTGTACTTGTTGAGCATTCTAAAATCTAGACACATGCGCCAAGCTTCATCCTTCTTATGCACCATTAGAATACGCAAAAAGTAAGCACTTAAGCTATGCCTAATAATTCTTGCCTCTAGCATTTCCTCAACACATTTTTCTATCTCAATTTTTTGTATGTGTGGGTACCTATAAGGCCTAATGTTTGGTGGTCAACTCCCTAGAACTACTTGCATGGCATGGTCATGATCCCTCTTAGGAGGAAGTCATTTAGGCATATCTCCAAGAATCACTAAGTGACAATCAATTATTGCTTGTAAATATGGATGAGTAAGAGCATTATATTGAGAGACTTCTAATGAACACATCTAGGCCACAAATCCATCTGCTCATTTCTTAAGAAACTTTTGCATTTGATGAAAGATTACAATTTGTGTGGATTTTGCCTTCAATTCCCTTAGCTCCACTACCTTTCCTTTTGATTGAAATCACATGAATAGTTCTTGGAAGTTCATCTTAATTGTTCCCAATGTATTAAGCCATTGTACTCCCAAAATAATATTTGTTGCACCCATGACTATTGGATACATTGGGGTATCAAGTTGATAATCTCCTATGGATTTGATGCTATGACACTTCCTTGAACAACTAATTGTGCCCCAATCTACAATCAAAACCTAAAACTTTGGGGCTGGATATATAGAATATTTTCCAACTTTTCATTGATGAAATTATGAGTACTGCCTAAGTTGATCAACGCTATTACTTTCTACTTCTTTAAGAAACCCACTAACTTAAGAGTTTTTGGTGCATTGAAACCTGAAAGAGCATGACAAGAAATGATTGGTGAGAATGATCTGATTCCTCACCTAACTCCCTATCCTCCTCTAATATGGTTTCATCATCTTCTTCCTTACTTGGACCTTCAATATAGAACAATTTCTATTCACTACATTTATGTCCTCGACTATATTTTCTATTTAGAATTGAAACACAATCCTTTTGCTCTTTTCTCCTTAATTTGTTGTGAAGTCAACCTAGAAAGTTGAGGAAGAGAAGGTGTTGAATATCCTTTTTCTCTTGTCACATTAGCCCCCTCCTTTATAGAAATAAAGAACTTCCTCTAACCTACATATTAATAAAAAAGACTCATTTGTTGAGCTGGGACAAAACATGGATACCTCATGTTAAATATGATCCTTGAGACCACCCAAGAATAAATCATTCAAGCTTTCCTCTATAATTGCATCCACTCTTAAGGATAGATTTTGGAATTTTTTAATATAATCCTTAATTGATACTATTTGTTGAAGCTTAGCAAGTTGGCTAAAGAAGTTTTTTGTCACACTATTGCTATATTGTGCTTGGAGTTCTTTTGTAAAAATTGACCATGATACGATGAGACCCTTTTTCCTCCTATGAGTACAAAGCCAATGATACCAAATGAATTGATCTAGTTCTTGATATAAGGAGGCCATTGTGACCTTTTGTCCATATGGGGTTTGATGTACTTCAAAAAAATTCCTCATTTGATTTATCCATGTTAGAGGATCTTCGCCATCAAATTTATGCATATCCACCTTTGGAAAAAATTTCCTAGATCCCATAGGAGCATTAAAATTTGTATCATTAATAGTCAACTTGAAGATTTCACCTTGATTACTTGAAAAATCCTTCCTTGTTTCATTCTTATAGGTGCTTAACATGCCTCATATATCTGATATATCACCTCATAGGTCGCACATAGCCCTCTTAACCTCTTCCTTGAATTTATTTAGTTCCTCATTGGGCTTACTATCCTTTGTTGTTTCCCAATATTGATTAGAGGATTTCCCCAGTGTGGTAGCATTCTTTTTGCCTCTTTTTAAAGGCCCTATCATGATGGAAACCAATATTTTTGAAATAAATCATATAAATGGAATTTAAATTATCTAATTTTTTAATTTATTTTTTATTGTAACCTACTATGGTCAAGATAACCTTGACAAATTTTTTTCCTAATTTCACAATATTTTTGCTTATTTTTTCTCCAATTTCTCTAAACTTTGAAATTTAGGATCCTCTAATATGTATTCAAAAACCCAATGCAAGTAAACTCCAATTTGGTAGGATGTGAGAGATATGAAGATCTCAATAAGTTGTGTAGAAATAGTAATTCTAAAATATTTTTCTCAATCTCGCTCCAATTCCCTTGAATATTGAGCTATAGCTTCTTTAATATGGTCTTCAAAAACCCTTAAAAATATTTAAAAATTTCACTAAAATCTGAAAGTTATGCTCTTCCTAGAATTGCCCCAATGTTGAGAAAAAATCTTGCCTCTATGGTGCCAAGATCATTCTCTCATACCACTTGTAATGAAATAATTTGCACAATGAAGAAATAATATGAAATATTATATAAATATTTGATAATAACTGAGAGTAATAGGCCACTTTGAGGGGGATACCTCCAAATATCTCCAATGAGAACAAACTTCCCAATATGAACTTGAAATAAGACTCATAACCTCCTATATATGCCTAATTATGCTTAGGTTGAATAGACACAACCCTACATAACACCTAGACAGACCTACCTACCTAAATAATAATTAAATAATAACAAAATGACTTAATTAAGGATTAAAATAGCCACAATTTGACTATTCATAACCCTATATACACCAATATTAAGGGCATGGAAAATAGTTATTTCCCCATTGCACATGGATAAGGGTTACTTAAGGTTAGGATAGTGAAGTGACAAAATGCTTTGATCAGACATTTGCAAGGTTAAAATATGAGTTAAAAGCTTAAGTCACGAGGTTGAAAAATGTAGTTTTTGTCACAAAAGATTGTACCCTTGTCCAAATTTTTACCTAAGGACAACCTTGTGAAACATCAAAATAACCTCCAAGTTGTGTGACTTGAACAATGAGGCTGAGTCTCCAGAGGAAGCTGGCTTCCTTTTCTATCAAGGTGCACCTAGACTATACTTAAAGAGGAAAAGGGAGGAGGAATGAATAAGAGAAAGCTACCTAATCTATTCTAAGGAGGTGATGCACCAAAATAGAGTGTTTAAACCAATCTCTGCCTATATGTGTACAGTAAAACTATCATGACAATCCAAAGATATATAGACTCAGACTTGTTTTAACCCAATAGCCACATGTAGATTAGACAACCAAATGAGTGAAAAAAGGAAAAATAGATTCACTTTACATCATCCATATGCTCAAAGAGATACAAGAATGTATGTTATAGACATCCATAGTACATCAAAGAGAAGAAAATATAGCTTGCACAATACATCGATGGTTGAAAGAGATAAAATGTAGTTTCATGTAATTTAGAGGTGAAAGGGAATTTATAGTAATATTCTAGAGCAATAGTAGAGAAAAAAAGAAGATCCAACTATAAGAAGGATTTAAAAATATGCTTTTATAGTGTAAGCATAACTTAGATACCTTCTACCCTAAGATAGAACTTCAACAACCACATTCAACTTGTAGAGAATTATTACTATATGACTAGAAAAGATCTTATCATAACACAAATATAGATGTAGGAAGATCACTTATTCACCAAAAAAATCTCTAAGAGGATAGGAATGTTAACCATTATCCTTCTAATTCAGTAGATGGATCAATAGGCAGCGATGTAGTGTAGTTTTATATTTATCAAAATTGGAGAATGATGAACGTGATTGCCGTAGATCGAAAGATCAGATTTGCCATCAGTGAGCTTCATATTCCTTATTACTATCATGCCAAGTCAAATAAAAAATGTGGGTCAACCATATTAAACTATCACTTTGTACCCTTCTTGCTACATGATTGGTCGAGGACTCTTCTTTTTCCAGCTCAATGGGTGAAGCTCCTTATATTTTGGTCAACACTAGAACTCATGATCCTATGGTCATCAAATGTGGTCAAAAGGTACTCACCTTTTGTTCATAATCCTAACCTCTATGATCTTATGATCATCTATTCCTCCTAGCATCGATCTCATCCTTCATTCTCTTTATGATCATTCGATAGCAACAAGACCTACGATCTCATTCTTATTGGAGGACTCAACCAGCTATTACCTTGGGTGTAGTAATTAGAAGAAGTGCTTAGGTATATGTCATGATTAATTGCCAATGCATAAATATGAGCTCCTACAAATGATTTTTCATTTTCTAAAATTATGGTGGAAGGGGCATCAAACCTTGTAACAAGTCCATCTACAAATTCAACAACTGAATTCTTAGTAGCATCTTTTAATGCAATTTCCTTTGTCCACTTGGTAAATTAATTTGTAGAAGATAGAAAACATTTGTGACCAAAGCTAGAAGGTGGATTGATAGGGCTAATAAAACCTAATCCTAATTGAGTAAAGGGTTGATCCACTTGAATGGGATGAAGTGGAAAGGCCATGAGTCTTTGCTTACCTAAAAAGAAGGAAAATTTTTCACACTTCCTTCATGTCTATCTCAGTCATAGAACAAGGATGGCCAATAGTAACCAGCTCTTATTATTTGCATAGTGGTCATCCTTGTTGAGGAGTGACCACCATAAAGACCATCATGAAGCTCCTTAATCATTCTATCAACTTGGTCTGTATCAATTGGCCTTCACAAAACTCCACTACAGTCCTTCTTAAAGAGAATATCATCAACTATGGCATAAGGAATGGACTACAATCTAAACTATCTTCTTTTTTCCTTATCCAATCCCTAATGATATCCATTGCCTGATAATAAGGTCTTCATATTATCCATCCAATTCCTTGGATTATCATCTCATATCTCCTATTGTTCTATCAACACCAAGGCAACTTCTTCATCTAATTGATGAGATGAGATCATCTGCTTGCATAACCCTTTCCCTCTTACCAACTTGGTAATCTAGATATCCACATCATACTCCATCACTCTGGTGATCCAACCAGCTTTTTTCTCATTGATGTCTCTTCTCAAAAGGATGTCCTTGATGTTGGTGTGAGATACTAGCAAGTAAATCTTATTATAGGACAAAAGATGTCTAAATTTCTTCAAAGATCTTATGACTTTAAGGGCCTGCTTTTCAACATAGTTGTACTTGTCTTCATACACCTTAATCCCTTCATTAAAAAAGACAATGCGACATTGTTTATTCTTATCATTTGTTTGAGTCAAGATAATAAAAATACTTGACTAACCTCCTAAGGTGTAAATAATGAAGTCCTTATCAAAATTGGGCTTGATAAAGGTAGGAGTTGAAGCTATGGCTACCTTGATCTCTTCAAAAATTTTCTACCCTTCTTTTGTCCATGCAAAGACCATGTTTTTCTTAAGCATAGTTGTAAGAAGTTTCAATGCCATGGTATCATGATTAGGAATAAATATTCTTACAAAATTAATCTCGCCAAGGAAATTTTGTAGCCCCTTCCCTTGACTAGGAAGAGAGAGCAAGTATCTCTTTTATTCTCTCTAGATCAATGGTAAGACCCTTTTTGGATACAATGTGTCCTAATAATTTCCCTTGATTAGTGGCCAAGAAACACTTTCTTAGATTTGGAGATAATCCATACTCTGTACATTTTATGAATACTTGTTTGAGATGGCCAAAATGATCTGCTACACTTTTTGAATACACCATGATACCATCGAGGTAGACTAACACAAACCTTTCAATCATTTTCTTGAAGCCCATCTCCATTACCTTTTGAAATGTGGCACCTACATTTGCTAAGGCATTTTACTATAGTTATAGTTGCCCCATTTTGTGGTGAAAGTAGTCTTATATCTATCAGCCTCCTTGACCAATACCTAATTCTAACCAGAAAATCCATCCAAGAAAGAGAATTTCTTTGAACCACTAACCTTAGACAATATTTTCTCCATGGAATGGAGTGGGAAATGATCATTAAGGGAGGCTTGGTTAAGATCTGTAAAATGTAGACATAGTATGATTTCTCCACATTTTTTATAATAGGGACAAGGTTAGCTACCCATGATGAGTTCTTGATAGGAAAGATGATATTGGCCTCAATTAATTTGGATAGTTCTTTTCTCATTAATGGCTTAATCTTGGGATTCACTAGCCTTTATTTTTGCCTATAGTTCTTTTCTCATTAATGGCTCAATCTTGGGATTCACTAGCCTTTATTTTTGCCTAACAAGTTTGACATTATCAACTAAATGTAAGGTATTTTGAAATAGACTTGGGTCAAAACCATTTAAATCATCATATGTCCAAGTAAATACATCATTAAATTCTTGACATAGATAAACAAAAATTTCTTGCTCAATTTCAGAACATACCTTCCCCATGTTTAGTGTCCTTCCATTAGGAACTATGACTGGTATATGATCATCTTTTTTTGTACCTAGGTTCATGCCTCTATCCCTTGCTCAGTCGTCAAGATAGAAGATACTCTCTAAGGTAATAAGACCCTTAAGAAAATTATTAGAGTTGAGGTTGATGATTTGATCACCATAGTGGTCATGCAATCTCAACTAATTTCTATATGAGAACTCTACTTCATTTTGCGAGAAACTTACAATTTGTGCATCAGATTTAAAGACTTTCCAATTGATATTATTATTAGGGGTAGTAGGTCTAACCACCACTTTAATCTTCTTCTTCTTCTCATCTCCAATGCTCCTTGGCACATCATAAGACACACCCACTATTGCAAGTCTATTAGCATGTCTATTTCATTTTCTAAGGATTTTTTGAATATTAAATGCATCGAAACTTTTAAGAAAATCCCATACACTATGTTTAAAAGACTTGAGAAAACCATTCTTGATGATATTTTGACTTCTCACTTGATTAACCACTAGATCACTATCTCCATAAACACTTTAGACTTGAAATCATATTTTTTGAGCAAGTAGGAGACCCTAAATTAATGTCTCGTACTTGGCCACATTATTGGTATAATTGAATTGAAGCCTAAATGAGAAGTAGTACCTTTCTAGTGTAGGAAAAACCAACATCAAACTAGCTCCTAATCCATTTTTATTTCTTGATCCATCAAAGTAGATGCCCCATATCCGACTTGTATCCTCTCTATTCTTCATAAGGTTATGGACAGTAGCATCCTTCTCTAATATATAATAAGTACTAAGGCCTATCTCCAAGGTTTATGATATAGGATCAAACTAATATGCATTAGCTCATTCATCTAAGAAAAAATTAGGTATCTCTACTAAAGAAGTGGTCAAGTCATTTGTTATGTCATTTTCATCTATCTTTAGGATGGTGCGGTATATATTGATGGGATTAGGAGTATAAGGCTCAATATGATGGAGGGCTAATGATTTTGCTCTAATTGAAGCTTTGGTTCCATACCTCATTCTAAAAGATATGTATGACCAATTAGAGGATATCTAACCACCTATTTCGGTAGTGAAATCTCTTGAAAGATATATGGCAAAGTATGAGTTGACCTTGTCTGTTAATATATCTTGAACTACAATGCAACTAGGGCATGCATGTAGGGCCATTTCAAAATTCCTAAGGATTCCTACAATCTTGACAATACTACCATATAGATACAATACATCCTTAATAATGGGCTCATATTTCATTCTCGAGATATCAACAACACACTTAGGCATCACTAAACTACTAGCTCCTAAATCTATCATATAGTTGTGGACTAGTTTATCTTCTATAATTAAAGAGACATGGAAGGGAGGAGGTTCAGTTTTTTTACTTGTTCCTCCTTCTTTGCTTGGCTGCACTATGCTTGTAACACTTTCTTCTCTAGGTAGCTGATCTATGAGTTTAATACTTTCTAATTCTTGTTGCATCAACCTCTTCTATGATGTTATGGTAGCAACAACATCCCACATAGAAATGTTCACATTGGTCTTCCTCATTTGATCTACCACATTCAATGATGTGTTAGGTGCTTTGATAGAAACCTTAGGAGCTGCATGAGTAGAAGGTTGAGATGGAATAGCTAGAGGAAAATCCACATTTCTCCTACTATCATTTTGCCTCTACTTTTGAGAAGCATTACCAGGTTGACTAGCATTGTGTTGCTGGTCAACTGCTCATACATGGTATTGAGCTTGATCTCGAGGCTTTCTTAGAAGGAGGAGGGGCAACATCTTCTATAGTGCTTCTTTTCCTCCTAGTATTGTAATCACGGGAATCATAGTTTAGATTACAAGGCTCTTCCACCTGATGGTTCATGAAGGAGCAATTTCATTGTAGAGAAGCATCAACAAGTTGATTAGCCTTGTATTGTTGGTGAACTACTTGCTCTAGTATAGTTTATTCCAAGCAAGATTCTACCTTCTAACACATATAATACCCATAAGAGTAGTTACAAGAACGAAAAAAATCTTGATCTTGAGCAAGATTATTCTGAGGGACTAAAGCCCTATTTAGGTTGGTATTTGTAGCATGGAAACTGTTGATAGGTCTATTCCAATTATAAGGGGCATGAATCTGGTTTGGGGATCTATGATGAATGGGACCTTGATACTATATTTGGGGAAGCCTATTATTTTGAGCTTGCTACCTTTTCATAGTCACCAACTGATTACCCATCTTTTGCATCACTACAACATTATCCTTAATCTACCTTTCTTGATCCTACAACCTCTTATCTATGTTTTACATTAGTTTCTACATCATGGCCTCAATCCTATCAACTTCATTAGAGGATGTGGATACTATTGGAACCACAGTAAGAGGCTAACTTGTAGAGGAAATATGAATAGGGGCTATAATAGGCTGATGATTGGGCATGTCAGGGAAGAAAGGCATTGGATGCCTTGGAGCTAACTTCCCTCCTTGTATCAACATATTTTCTTCTCTTATGGAAACCTCATAAGAATTTAGCAGAGTATCCCCTCCCATAGATTATAGAGTGGTAGCAATATCATTGTTGAAGGCTCTAAGGTAATACAAGAATGCATTACCAAGAGATGGATTTACAACAATAGATATTCTGTCCCATGTCTTTTAAAATCTATAATTAAAATTAGTCATACATCCATGGGGTACCATCTTTATAGTTTTCATTTGTTCTAAAAGTGATAGGTGATCACTTTTATCCTCAAAAATCTTGCATATGGCTTCTTCTAACCCATCCCTATTAGTAATAGATTTATGAGGCAAACCTCTATACAATTGTAGTGATTTCCCCCTTAAGGATAAAAATAGAAGCCTAACAATAGCACCATCCTTAGATATTCCATGTATATTAAAATTATTTGCAACCTCTTGGATGTGTTCTAAGGGGAGATAGAAGTTTCACTAGAAAAATTATGTATACTTTTAAGAGTTGATACCGGTATGTCATGTCTTTGAGCCAAAACGAGAGGACTTCCACCATTAAAGGTGGTGAGGGAGTGAGATCTAGCCATGTAAGTGATACAGGAGCATCAAGCTTGGATTTTGGTGTATTCTAATTTCCATGGTTAGGGGTGTGTTGGAGACACATTGGGAAACCTTTCCTCATTATTGAATAGAGATTGGATGGATTGAGTTGAAGTTTGAACCATTTTACCTTGCTACAGGAATTGTTTTTTCTAGTTTTTGGGTGCCTATTACAAGCCGTGTAACTAATTTTTTCAATGAGTTAGAGGAAGAAAAGTTCAAGGATTAAAGAGGGCCTAGAATACTATCTCTAACTAAGGTTTCCAATTCTAATTCTTAATAAGTTAGGAGATATGGCAATTCTCTTGGAGTATTGATTTCTAGCAGTTTGTACAATAGGTTTATGTGCATGACTTTTGAGATGAATCTGAAGCTATCCTTAATGAATCAGCCTTATCAAGATTAAGGGGTTGTAGAGGACCTAAATTAATACCTTTGATCCAAAGAACAAGTTATAATTCAATGGGATCTAGGAGATATCATAATTTTTCTTGGGTATCAATTTTTGGATATTTAATTGTTGTTGGAGGCTAACTTGTGGCTCATCAAGTATTTAATGTTAGGTTTATTTAATTTTTAAATGCTAGGCTAACTTGTGACTTAGTTGGGTATAAGCAGGGGGTCTTGTGGAGTCTTTTAGTCATTCATGATGGAGTGATTCATGGAGAGGAGGAGTGAGTGTAGGAGTAGCTGAAGAGAAAGTTTTCATAAGTCTATGGACAAAGTGCTAAATGTGAGGTAGTTTACAATAGGATTGTGATGAATTTATGAATGTGTGAATAGAGTGTTGAATGTGAGATAGTTTACACTTGATTCTTAAATAAAGTTGAAGTTGAGCTAGGGCTGCAGCTAGAAAATAGGGAGATTTCTCCGTGGTCTTGCGAGCACAAGTTGAGATTTTCTTGGTGGTTTCTTCCAGATTGCTATTATGTTACAAATCTAGGCTAGTTGAGATAGTGTTTGGGTTGGATCTTGAGAGATCTTGTGGAATTATTATTGTAATTTCTTGTATTTGGCTATAACTAGGAAGGCCTTACAGCCTAACGCATTGCATGTAATAGTTATTTTATGAATAAATTATTGTAATTTGGTATCAAATCTTGAATTGTTATTTTGTTTCGCTATGTGGTTATTAGCTAGGGGCTGAAATCTCCTTTGGGGATTCTCCTACCTTGTGTTGTGTCAAGTGGTATCAGAGCAAAGGTTGTTCTTGAGTGTGTAGAAAGATTGTCAAACTTGTGGTAGTTTGCACCAAGACCTTGGGAGGACAAGCAAATGGATCTATGGTTGTGAAGATGGAAGATTGATCTTGTTGAGGCATAATTGTAGAGAGTTTGTAGATTGCAGATCCATGGTCCTGTACTTGTGATGTGTTTCCTAATTGTTCATGCAAGGTGGTAGGATGCAATTTGACTTGCAAAAAATTCAAGGTTTTCACAAGGAGTATGGGAAGGATTTTTTGTAAAGGGTTTACAAAGATCTTGGGAGATAGCTCCAAGAGGATTGGATCCTGATATGATAACAAATTTCCATGATGTGGTGGAAAGGAATTTTTCTAAAATGTCTGCTCAGTTTGAAGCTAGTTTGGCTAATTGAGCTAAGGAGGTGGTTGTTCAGTTTGAAACTAATTTGGATGATCAAGATAAGGTTAGTATGAGGAAGAAATTCCATAGATGTTTGTGGATCTAGAGTCTATCAATAGAAGAGAGTTTTCTAGCCAATTAGAAGACTTGTTGGAGAGAGAAGATTACATCACAAGGTCAAGGTGGAAGAGGCTGGTTTTATTGATTAGTTCATGGAATCTAATATATAACCTGTAGAGAAACTTGAGACTATTGCTAAGGATATTCCTAATCTTGTTCTTCTTGGGATGGACATTGGTTTTCATGATCAGTTGATTGAGTCTGACATGGTGATCATAGAGCACTTGGTCATGGAAGATCTGGTTGTTGTTGGTGGTGAGTTATGTATTGTAGAGCATATTTTTGTGATCAATGAGATTTTTAGTGTTGTGAGTTTGGCATGTGTTGATGGAGATCTACATATTTCTATGGATGTGGATTTTTTTGCTACTAGTGTGGATTCACTAGTTGTTGTTGTGGATGAGGGATTGTTGATGGAGCATTATGTCCAGTTTATTCTTGGGTGTGAGTATGGTAATTGGGTTGCTGATATGTATTTGATTCTAATGTTTCAATTGATGAAGCATAGATGGTTTATTTTTAGATATTTTCTATTGACTTTGATGAAGTGGAAACCTTTGGTAAAGATGAAGTTGGTTGCAGATCTTTCTTTGGGCATCAAAGTATGGGACATACTTTTCTATTTACTTGGAAAGTCTGATGTAGGTGAATCGAGCTTGGATTTTGGTGGAGCTATGATTTTAATGGTTATGGGTGTGTTGGAGACACACTAGGGAACCTTTTCTCATGATTCCATAGAGATTGGATGGATTGACTTGAAGTTTGAGTCATTTTACCTTGCTGCTGGAGCTGTGTTTTCTGGTTTTTGGGTGCTTGTTGCAAGTTGTGTAACTATTTTTCTATAATGAGTTAGAGGAATTAAAGTTTATTAATTGAAGAGGGCCTAGATTATTATCTCTTATTAAGGTTTCAATTCCTAATTCATTATAATTTGGGACATATGGAAATTCTCCTAGAATATCAATTTATGGCAATTTGCATGATGGGTTTCTATGCATGACTTCTGAGATGAATCTAAAGATATCCTTAATGAATCATACTTAGTGAGCTTAAGAGGTTGTAGAGGACCTAAAATGATACTATTATTTTTAAGCACAATTTTTAATTCAATCAAAGCTAAGATATATTGTGATTTTTCTCAGGTATCAATTTTTGGATATTTAATTGATGTTGGAGGTTGACTTGTGGCTCTTCAAGTATTTAATGTTAGGTTTATTTGATTTGTAATTGCTAACTTGTGGCTTAGTCAGGTATAACTATGAGGTATTTTTTAATCTTTTAGTCATTCATGATGGAGTGATTCATTCATTTATAGGAGGAGTGAGTGTGGGAGCAGCTAAAGGGAAAGTTTTCCTAAGTTTGTGGACAGAGCATTGAATGTGAGGTAGTTTATAGTAGGATTGTGATGAAATTGTGAGTGTTTGGATAGAGCACTAGATGTGAAGCAATTTACACTTGGATCTTGGATAAATTTGGAGTAGAGCTAGGGCTCTAGAGTGAAAACAAGGAGATTGCTTGGTGGGCTTGTGAGCACAAGTTGAGATTTCCTTGGTGGTTTCTTCCAGATTGTTGTTATGTTATAGATCTAGGCTAGATGGGATAGTTTTTGGGTTGGATCTTGAAGAATATTGTAGAACTATTATTGTAATTACTTGTATTTAGTTGTAACTAGGATGGCCTTATAGCTTGGCACATTGCATGTAATAGTTATTTTATGAATAAATTATTGTAATTTAGTATCAAACCATGCATTGTTATTGTGTTTCTGATGTGTGGTTATTAGATGGGGGCTAGGACATATCCTTTGGGGATTCTCCTACCTTGTGCTACATTAGTAAGAAAGTGATCTATTAATATGAGTAGATGGTATTCTAGGCTGAGATCTAATAATAGGAGTGGAGATGGGTCTTGCAGGGGTATGTGTTTCTACTGCACTCCTAACTGATGATAGATATACCCTAGTCTTTCTAATTGGATTAGAAAATGAAAGGTCTTGGTATTGGAACTTACCTCTAGAAGATGCCATTTTTTAGCTTTACGCATGAATCATAGCAACTTGGTCTAGAAACCAAATGTAAAATGGAGTAGAGTCACCAAGTACTTGGATATGAGCCTCTCAAAGGCCTAAAAATACTGAGAGCAACACTATCTTCTCAACACATATTGGAAATTTTCTCCTTTGACACCTGTGAACTTGTGATCTTCTAAATATTTTCCCACCAAATATGCCAAAAACTATTGTCACAAAATCTTACACCCTTCTCCAAATGTTTTACCTAAGGACATCAATGTGAAACATGGGAACAACCTCCAAGTTGTGGGACTTGAACAATGAGGCAGGGTCTCTAGAGGAGGCCATCTTTCTTTGCTACTAGGGTGCACCTAGATTATACTTGGATAGGAAAAGGGAGGAGAAATGCATAAAAAAAGCTACCTAATCTATTCTAAGGAGGTGATGCAGCGAATAGAGTGTTCACACCAATCTCTACCCTTACATGCATAGTACAACCATCATGACAATCCAAAGATATATAAACTTAGACAGTTTTAACCCAATAAGTACATGTGAGTTAGACAACCAAATGAGTGACACAAGGAAGAAGAGATTCAATTTATATTATTCATATGCTAGAAGAGATACAAGCATGTAGGTTACAAACATTCACAATACATTGAAGAGAGGCAAATACAGCTCGCATAGTACATCCATGGCTAAAAGAGATGAAAGGGAGTGTCATATAATTTAGAGGTGAGAGGGAATTTATAGTAGTATGCTAAAGCAATACTAGAGAAATAGAGAAGATCTTACTATAAGAAAGATTAAAAAAATTTCTTTTATAGAATAACCATAACTTAGATAGCTTCTACCCTAAGATAGAAATTCAAAAACCACATTCAAGCTTGTAGAGAATAATTACTACAAAACTAGATAAGATCTAATCATAGCACAAATTTAGATGTAAGAAGATCACTTATTCACCAAACAAATATCTAAGAGGATAGGACTGACAATCATTATCCTTCTGACTGAGTAGATGGATCAACAGCTAGCAATGGAGTGTTCATTTGCATTTATCAGACCTAGGGAACAATGAAAGTGACTACATAAGATCAAAAGATCATATTTTTCATCAAAGAGCTACCTATTCCTTATTACCAGAGTGCCAAGTCAAATAAAGACATAGGTCAACCATATTCAACTATCACTTTGTATTATTCTTGCTACCTAATTGGTTGAGGATTCTTCTATTTCTAGCTTGGCAAGTAAAGCTCTTTATATTTTGGTCAACACTGGAACTCATGCTCCTATGATTGTCAAGTATGGTCAAAACCCTTCATGTCACCTTTTGTTCATAATGCTACCTTCTATGATCTTATGATTGCCTCTGCCTCATAACATCAAGCCCATCCTTCATTCTCCTTATGATCTCTTGATAGCAACAAGAACTACAATCTTATGAAAAAATGATAGCATGATTACACTCTTGTTGTAAGGTCATGGTACCATCAATCTCCTCTTGCAATGTTATGGGTGTAATTTATTTGACCTTCATGATCTTATAATAACAGTCTCTCATAACATCAGCAATTGTAGCAATAAACCCTATGATCCCATGGTTATGGTAAACTAACTTTTGATCATGACCTTGGTGGTCTCCTCATTTGCACTTGTGATCTTAGGATAGGGGAATACCATAAGATCAAAACAATTGGTGTCCATCTAAAACTTTCCTTTACACCTTCTCACCTCACAATATTATGACTTTAAGATCATATGACTAACCCTCCCCTTCATAGCATTGATGACCTAGGAAGTCAACCCCATGATCCTACAAAATCTCTAATGTCATGACAACCTACCACTACACCAATAGGAACCTTGTAGAATCTTATCATTGCTTGATTTCCGTAAAGATCCTCAAATATAGGGGTTGTCATAAGATTGGGACCATGTTATCTTTTCATGACTCTAAGACTTAAAATATAATGTGAAATGGCCCAGAACTTAGGGTAAAAGATAATCTAAGGTTATAATGTGCACCTATGCACTATTCAAATGTTGGATCTTTGAATCTTGTGACCATTGTGTGGATTTAAATATTTCAATTCAATCTTTTGGTGGAGAGAGAAATTTTGGCCAATAGTAATGAAAGGCTTCATTTGCAATCAAGTTCTTCACTTGCAAAGCTACGAGGTAAAATAGTGGTCAATCAGAATAGTGTGCATAATGTCACATGATAAAGAGGGGCTTTGTATCTAGTTGTTCCAAAGAATTGACAAAGAGGAAGCACATCATCATAGGCATGACATGGTAGTTAATAAAAAGGGATAATCTAGAAAAATGCTTCAAATATATAAGGTCATGTGGTGAGGTTGACTATTGAATTCAATTGACTCGATGACACAACTCACCTAGCATTGTTGTAAAGACTATCAAAGAAACTCATTGATGACAGACAAATCCTTTGATCATAAACAACCATCTTTTTGGTGTTCTCAACACTTGATCAATACAATTTTTATTCTACCAATGCTATGGTTATCCATCGACTAGTCAAAGTAGTTATGGTCATCATTCCTATCTCTTCAGGACCCAAGTTGCACATTAAAACTAGGTTTTCCACATAGGGATGTGCATCTTTTCAAATCTTCTTGGGATCAATAGTTATTGTTCTCTATAACTTGAAGATAGTGGTTGAGTTTTAAGGTTTCAGTTGAATTTTTCTCAGTTATGCCTAAGCTATAAAGGAAAATTTTGTAACTCTTTCAAAGGGTCAATCTTTTCTATGATTATGTATTAGTTGTATTGTATACCCTTCTACTATAATTTCCTTTGCCTTCGAGAGAATATATTTCTCTATTGTGCCTCTTTCTTCCATTAATATATTGTGCAATATCTTATTTCCTGACGTTAATGTATTCCTTCCATTCTTCAACTTGTATGTTGTATCTATTTTTCCTTTGAATAATATAAAGTGAAACTCCTTCCTTATAACATTCTATTGGTTTATGATCTACATGTGGTTGTTGAGTTAAAGAAAAGATTGAATCTATGCACTTTGTAATTATATTGATGAACTATGTAGTTCTAGGCATAGATAAGACTGAACATACTATTTGGTGTATCACCCCTCTAGATTAGACTAGGTAGTTTGATTTCATGCATTTCCTTCTCCCTTTTCCTCTGTCATTAGGTGCATCCTAATAGTGAGGAATTTGGCCTTCTCCATAGACTCAATCTCATTGTTCAAGTTACACATCTTGGAGAATTTTCCCATGTTTCACAAGGTTTCATTTAGGTCAAACTTTAGGCAAGGGTGAAAAATTTTGTGATAAAAATTACCTAGGCAAGTTCAGAGATAACCAGGTATGGAGAAAGTGGTAACAGAGTTTTGTAGTTTGCATAAGTGGATTGGAAAATGCAATCTAAGAGTTTAGAGGAGTTATGTGGACCTAAGAGATCCTTGGAAGAAATGAAAAGTTTGATTGAATCTATTTGACCAATATTTTCCTTTGAAATAATTAAATTGGCTTGACTCAAAATTTGTAAATTGATGTAGTTTGAAAAAGGTGTTGTGTGGATAGTTTGGGAACCATAAACCTTAACAATACTTGAGTTCTCCAAAAAGGGTATTAGAAATCATGATCTATTTATTGTACCTTCTGGAATTTTTTGAGTTATTGGCCAAAAACCTATTTAGGATGTCTAATTAGGCCTAAAAGGCTACTAGCCCTTAATTTAGAGAAACTTGAAATTGGTAGGAAAGATATGTCTAGATCATGCAAATTAACACTAAGAATGGTTGAATTAGCTAGTTTAAAACCTTAAGCCTCCTACAAGATTATGATAAGAAGATATTTTGGTGAGGAAGTGAAATTACATTGGTGAACTTAAGGGAAGAAGCCTACTTGAATTGGTAGTGAGACTCTAGTGAATAAGGGAAAATAAGACTTTCTTTTCCCAAGAGTTGATGGTTGGAGAGATAATAACCTTTGGAGGTCTAAGAGTAGCCTTGGTGAAGAGTTCATTCAAATTTAGTTTGGAATTCTTCCTATCAGATTGATATCAGATCCTAGTTAGATGTTGGGTAGATCAAACACGTTAGTATAGAAATTAGTAGGATAAGAAAGGATGGTGAGCAATGTTGAATTATCCAAGAAGGTGCAAGAGTGGGAGGAGGAAAATAGACTCTTCAGGGATAAATTGGCAAAGATTAAAAATAATCTTGGTGTAATGGAAACCAAGACTGAAGAAGTTAGCGAAAACGTTAAAGAAGTTGAAGGAAAAGGAAAAGTGATTGTAAGAGAGGAAAAAGTCCCTAAATTAGACCCAAGACTCCTAGAAGAACCTTTCTTAAAGGTATTGAAATCCTTAAGAGGCAAAGATTTGGAGGGAAAAGCCCTATTTAGTGGAAAGATGGAGCCAAACTAGTGATGTAATGGATAGAAGTCTTGAAAACCATTTCGAGTGTGAGGGTGTTACTAAGGCCCAAATAGTTAAGGTTACCAAGTCTAGGATGAGGGGTCTTGTATTGATTTGGTGGAACTTTTTATAAGCAGAAAAAGAAAAGGAAGGAAAAAATAAGATAGCTACCTAGAAGGTTGTGTTGGGAAAGATTAAGGAGACCCATCTACCTAAAGATTATGAAATCCAACATCATAGAAAAAGGCAAAATATGAGGCAAAGAGACCTAGCTATGAACTCTTATATAGAAGAGTTTCACAAGTTAAGTTTGAGGTCTAAAGTAGTGGAGGATGAGACTATTAAAGTGTCAAGGTATTTAAATGGACTAAGATGGAGTATTATGGAAGACATAAGTCCATTGAGCCTTACCATAGATGACAAGTGTTATCAGCTTTCCCTCAAAGTGGAAGAAAGGAGAAAAAATGACATCTAATAGAGTTATTCAAAACTACAAGTTAAGGATATGAGATGCATGAATAGGCCAATGAAATGAGGAATGAATAAAATCCATGATATGTGTTAAAACTAAAGTCGAGCATATATGGGTTCTTTTGCAAATTCCAGCATGGTACTCTCAAGAATTTGAGAGTAGTACTAGGATCCATAAAGTAAACCCATCCCCTACTCCCTAGTTTAATGTAACTATTATAGGTCATTTAGCTTATTTAATAGGAAAATTAAAGTGGTATTATATGGATTTTGTAATGGTATTTCTATTATAAGCCTTATAGATTCTTTTTCCATGTTATTCCACAGTGTGTAGCACCAACCTTTTTTTAAACTAAAGTCTTTCAATAATTGTAAGACTCATTGAAAGACAAAAATTTTGCCTCTTCCCTTGGTGACTTTATTATGGTCACTTCATTCTTGTAATGTGAAAATTTTTTAATGAAGTGGATTATTTCTTGAGTTCCTTGTTCATAATCTTGTTTACTTTTCTTTTTATTACCAACAATCTGCAATGTAAGATTGGGCTACTTATCCAATTTTCATTTTGATGGTCTTATTTTTCCTTAGGGACATGTCTTTTGGTTTTAATTAAGGTTTTTCTAATGTGGCTACACATGAATTTTCTTTTGGTTATGAAATTCATTATCTTTTTAAATTTGAAGTTAATTTAACTTTTAACGCATTTCTTAGTTAAAATTGTTGGCAAGTGTGTTGTAGCCTGATTTATGTGAATGGACATAACTAATCTATATTTATTATCAATCATGCAAGGGTTAGAGTATGGGGGGAATTTTTTTATAACTTCTTGGTTTTGAAGGTTAATAGATGAGACCTCCTTGTTATCACCCTTGCCCATATCCTAGATATTGGGGATAATCAATCCCATAGAATCATCTTATCAAGTACTATGTTAATACTTAACCTCAGTAAGGTTATGGATAAGGATTGGAAGGTAATAATGGATTTTTTCAAAGATGTGTATATTCTAAGGCTAGACCAAGAGATAACCATGCAATTAAATTTTAATAATGGAAACTATTTGCACCTTGAATATGGTCCATAATTCAAATGCATTATGTTAAAGGAGGTATCATGCTTCATATACACTAGCAAGTCACTACATTGAGAACTTTGGGATTTGAGGGATTATCAACATTGATAACTGCCTATAATTGATGAAATATGTAAAAATATATTATGTATTGCTACCCCAAGATTTTTGAAGGTACCATGTTCCATTTTATTATATCTAACCCAAGGATTCTTAAAATACCCAATCTTGGAAACTATATATTCACCGAGTATGGATGTATAAATGATTGATAATTTGGATTTATAACCAATAAGATTAAGGTCCAATTTAATATAGATAAAAGCCTAGAATAAGGTGTGGGTGAAAGAACAAACTTTTGCCACCCTTTTATAAAGGAAAAGGCTAACAAAAGTATAACTATTCAACTTCAATGACATAAAACTAATATTATTTTCTAGAATTTGAAAATTAAGTAAACTAATGACATGTGTAAAAATGGAAAAAGTTAAGTATTATCATTTTTAATGATTATTTGGAATAATAATTTATATATTTTAACCAAAAGAAAAATGATAATTTTTCAAAGAGGACTCTCTCCTCTAGAACATCATATGCTTTTTAATTTTTTTGATAAGATTTGTTGTTTTTTTCTTTCTCAAAATCAACATCTTCTTGAGTGTTAAAATATGTAGTTGTAGTATTTTTTAATTAAAATAAACTATATCTAAGTAAAATACTATAAACTCTATATGAGGATATTCTTAACTTTTAGCTCTGGATAAAATTGTGTTTATATGTTATTAAAAAAAATTAGTAGAAAGAGTAGGAGTTATTGAAAAGTCATTTTTCTAACATAATATTATTTCTTTAGTAATTGGACACAAACTAGTATAAAACATGCATTTAATAGACATTTCTAATTAGAAAAGTGTGAGAACATATATAACTTAGCCAAAATTAATTTACCTAGATAATATGTTTGAACAAAATTAATTTTCCAATAAAAATACTCAAATTTAGTCATTCTAATAAGTCATCTTGAAGGGTGATACATCTTTGTAATTTTACCCATGTACCTTCTAAAACAATTGACCAACTTGAGTTGGAATAGTACAAGAATGGGTGACCTCCCAAGAAGTCTTGATCATTCACCTCTGTGAGCATCACCTGGATCCAAAGTGTGCTAAGTGTTCCATATATTCTCATGATATTAAGATTCACATGAATCACTAATCATGAAAAATGAGCCAATGAGTTTGACTCAAAAACTACATACTTAAATTTTAATAGTGATATCATAATTCTAGGAGGAAGCCAAGAGAAAAGGGTGGAAGATGTGAGATCCCTCATCTTGAAAACTCAAACAAATTTCACTTTTCAAATATTCTTCCCCATAATATATTAGAATGGTTTAGATGAGTAAGATGAGTACCTTGTTATGGTCTCCAGTAAGATTTAATAGGAATTGTACATCCACCATATAATTTGTTCCTTATGGTAATTTGATGTTTATGTGTTTTATGAATAATAGAAAAAGGAGTTGAGGATTCTTGATCTTCATGACTGAAATTGATATTCCTTCTCTTCGCTAGTATATGCTAGTATTCTCATGTAATTTTATATATGGTTTCTTGCGCATGATAGTATTAGTAGGAAACTATAAATGTGTTATGCATTAGGACTAGTCAAGGTGTTCATGGTTTGGAAATGACTAAATTTATAGGTACTAATTAGAGGATATTGTGTTGTGAGAATCGTGGATTAGTGAATTTAGACTACATTGATAATAAATGAAGCGTAAGAATTGATGTGTTTAATGTTGAAGGTAGTTACTAAATTAATGTCAACATAGTTATGATACAATTTTGATTAGTAACTTAAGTAATTTTCTTATGGTTATGGAACCTTATCTTATCTCCAATTTACCTCATGATAATAATTTCATACTTTAATTGTTACATTATAGTTATTGATTTGAATAATTGATACAAAGTGGTGGATGGATTTCGGATAGAATAATCCTAAATTGGTAATAAAATATAGGTTATATTGAAATGTGATTAGGGTCACAAGTGATGTAGGGTTTTGACATTAATTGTATATGTTGATACTTATGTATATGGAAATAGGTCAACTATGTGTTAAATTGGAAATTGATTTTAGTTGGATGGTGTATGAGATCAGATTCTTGCATACACTCTAAACTTGAAGAACTAATTCTTTGAAGTTAAAAATTTATGATTGATTTAGTGCTATGATGGGTTCATGACACTTCCACTTGAGCCTCCCATTTAATCATAAGATCTATGATGGAAATTTGAGCTTCTTACACTAGCACTTATGATATTTTTCCTTTCAATTATATTAGAGACATGCTATTTTGAAATAGTGGGTTCTTTTGGACAGAGATATTTGATTACATAGACTATGTGATGATTCTATTTGATGTTATTTATCATGTTAGTACATGCATATATATTTATGACTTATGGTTTATATGTAATGTTATGAATGGAAAGAAAATGACTATTAGCATATGCGAGTTAACCTTATGAATTGACATTATGATCTATTACATGTTCTAACGTAAGAGATTGGAGATTATTAAAGAATATGAAATATGTAAATTATAAGTTATGTTATTTGATTTGGAGATATTGAAAATGCAAGTGTACATGTTGATTATTTTATCATGGGTGTTAGAATTTATGAGTTTGATGTTTATGTTACCTTATATCCATTGTATGCATTCTTCATATTGGATGACTAATATTTTTATGTGTTTGTGTAAATAGTATAACCATGGACACTATGGAGAACCTTTTTTAAGTGAATTATTGTGAAAATCCTTCTTAAGCCAAGGTTTATCCTCAAGAGGGACATACCCTGATTGTAATTGTATTTTATTGTGTAAATTGTGTTGGCATGAAATGTATAATTGTTAGATGAAAATTTTGAATATATTTTTTGGCATGCCTAGTGGTTGTAAAGTGATATGTTTAATGTGGTGTCAATTGATACATGTATTGTGATGTGTCATGCCAAGGTGACTTAGGTTGGATAGAGAAGTAACCCTTGAGCAACCATGTAGGGTTCCTAGATGATATATTTTATTTAGAGGATGAAGATGGTTATCCTTGTTGATAATTTGGCTAGGTTAGTCATTTTGATGTTGTCATTTATGGAAATATATTAGTCATATAAAGTGGTTAGATCATGAAGATGAAGTTATGGCATGTACACTTAGAAAATTGTCCTAGTTTATCTGGTAGAACATATAGAGTTTTGATTGGAAAGCTTTAAGGTACATCACAAAAACATACAAAGTTAGGAATGACTACTTGATATTATGATGATGGTGTATGTGAGAATGCAAAACTACACAGACTATACAAGCATAGTTATGCCATTTTTACCAAGTACAATAGTATACAAGTAGAAAATAACATGGTGAGGAAAAAAATTTAGGGTTAAGGAATTATTTATTTATGAAATAATTACTTAACTAATTAGGGATGAAATCCTAGATGCTAAAACTCTAGCAGGAAAGTGTTAATATTGTATTTTGTAAGTGTATAAAGGCATGAAGGTTGACTAGGTAGATAATTGTAAATTAGCAAGGAATAAATGAAAGATTGCAAATGTGAAGTTATATGAATGAATTAAGTGATATAATGTGATATTGATGTGAATTTTGATCTACAACTAGAGGAATGTGAATTGTGTGATGAGCAACAAAGAAAATATCAAATATTGAAGATATCAACAATAGTGTAAAGTGGTTTTTGTATCTATCTATCTATATTGAAGAACTATATTATACATTGCATGTTTGGATAGTGGGATCATCTTGCATACATTTTGTATTTTTATCTTTAAACTCCTAATAGGGTTGATGCTTCTATAGATCCCAGTCCTCTAACAAGGACTAAGACACTTTACATATGTAATAGACTCCTAGTAGGGTCAATGTCTTTCACAAGATAATTTTGATTAGTGGATCATTTTTTGCGTAGCATCCCCACTGGGATTTTCCCTTGGCCAGAGTTTCCCTAGTCAACAAAAATATGGTGTTATGTGCTCTCTTATTGCATGGTTATGTTTAGTGTTTAACATAGTTAATTTATTTCTTAGCATAATTAGTTTACTTTCTTATGCTTGTTATAAAGTTGTTAAAGATTTCTAGTTTTGAGCTAATATTTATAAAATATTGATTCCCTCCCTGGTATTTCCTATTTCAAAAAATTAGTATTAGGTTGTAGTTACTTAGAAGAGGCTTAATAGCTTGAGTAAGATTCCTATGGATATGGAACACTTACAGAAGAACCTAGAAGAAGCTCTTAAGTAGATTGACATTCTTATTGAAGAAAGAGATTCTTTGAAAGAAAGATATGAAGATTATAAAGAATAAATTGGTAAGGTGAAAGATAAGATAGATCATCTCAAATCCAAGAAAGAGCCTAAAGATTAAATGAAGGAAGCTGATGAAGTTTGAAGACTGAAGAAATAAAATGAGATCTTGAAGCATTAACTTAAGATTACATATCTAAATTTGAGCTTGAAGAATAATGATAGTAAATTTGAATTTGATTTGAAGTCTAAGAATGCAGATCTAAGGTCCAAACTTACCAAAGTGACATCTGAACTTTAGTCTACCATTTTGTAGTATGTAGAACTTGAGAAGTATAACACCATTGTGAAAGGGGAATTAACCCAATATAAGAAACAACTTGAGAAATTATATTCTAGCAGTGAGAAGATTGATGAACAAATATCTTTTTAGAGACCTTCTTATGATAAGACTTGTTTTGGATATTTCATTAGAGAAAAGTAAACTAAGAAATATAAAGGTGGAAAGAAACCTAATCCTAAAAATAGCCTATGTAAGATAAAGAAGATTTGAATAAAATTTAGTCAAATCAATTTGACAATGCACCTAACAAAGTTGAGAAAGTCAAGAAAGGAAGTTGAGCAAGTTAAGCAACATGAGCAAGTTGATGACCCTAAGAAATATGAGAAAACTAAATCACCTAAAGAAGTAAGATATGAATGCAAAGGTAGATGTTATGCATGTAATGAAATTGGTCATATCAAAAGGGATTGTATAGGTAAGTCATTTAAACCAGTTACTAATTGTTATTCTTCTAATTGTCATAGTTTTGGTCATAGAGAAGCTAATTGTAAGATACCTAAATTTGATAATAGTAATAGATATAGAAGAATGCTTAGAGGTATTAGCCCTATAGGAAGGAGATATGATGAAGGAAACAATGGAATGGGAAGCAAAATTGTGTGTTAAAAGTGCAACAACTTTGGATATATTGCTAGAAATTGCAAAGCATTTTTAAACTAGCCTGGACCAAAATTTGGAAGAAATACACCAATAAGCTGGTTATGTAACAACTTTTCTGATACAAAAAGATTCTATAGAATGGACATTAGTAACAACATAAGGAATCCAACTTTGAAAAGGAACATGAATAGGAATCTTAGAAGAAATGATAGCACTAGTAATACCCAAAAAGACAATATAAGAGAGCATGTAGAAGAATTTAAATAAGTATTTGTCAAAGCTAAAGATCCATCAAGTTCACATGTGGTTCAAGAAGAATAGTCAAATGAAGCACCTGAGGAAAGATTGGAATCTTTTGTATTAATTGATTCATCCTATTTGAATTAAGCACTTTTATAAAAGAATGAGCATCAGAAAGGTAGAAGAAATGTTAGATAAAGAGTTAAGGTATGTGCAGTGGATACACAAAAGGAAATAATTCTCCTAGTAATCAAAAACAATTTTGTGCAGATTGTGTACTTGCACAATTAATGAAGTAGGTAAATGGAAAGGATTTAAGGATAGGAATCAATATTTTGAAAATAATTTAAATGTACAAGGAGTTACAAAGAGAGTTGAGAGTGAATTCAAGGCAATCAAAATAGCATCAAAGAGAAATCATCTGTAAACCCTATTTCAGTGAAGTAAAGGTATTTTATAGATTTCATAAGTTTAAGTTGTGAATTTGAGTTTAGTATTTGTAGTAGAGATGGATAGAACTTTCAATCATAATGTTGAGGATGAGGCCAATCCCAAGCTAAATATTAACCCCATGCAACCTTTAAAAGATGATCCTATGACAATATTTTCAGCTATTTTGGATTAAGTATTGTATTTAGAAAATGTTGGTAGCTACCTTAAGAGTAAATTTAAGACAATAGGAGAAGAAAATGTGACTAAGGAATTTGACCTAATATATAACCAAGATATGATATTTAAGAGTAGATATGATTACTTTGAATAGAATGAGTTGATTAAGTTCATATTTCCCATGATTTTGACAATAGGGATTGGGCAAAAGTAATATTAATCAGAATTTATGATGAATAGTTTTGGAGATGAGAGAATGTGCTAGACATATAAACTAACCTAATTCATGAATTGAGGTCTATGTAATGAAGGTCGAATTCTACTAAATGAGAAGAATGTGAAGAAACTTGTGTTGGAAAACACTAAATCTAGGTATAATGGAAGAGGAATCATCATTAGCAAGATAAAGCAACATGATATGAGATTTGTATGTAGAATTATGGCATGAAATATTTGTGCTATCTCTAGAGAGGATGATATGGTAGAAGGCTTTATGTATGTAGCCTACAAGATGTGTTCATGAGATTTTGATAGCGCAATTAGTGGAGATCTTGGAAAGGATGAAGAAAATGAAGAATAGCCAATTTAAATTCAAATCACTAATAACTTACATGTTTTGAAACTTGAACAAAATATTTACATTCTTGTCTATGATTGATTTACTGAGAAATGACAAGTGTACAATGAAGAAGATAACCAATATTTATAGAAGGTATCCTATTGATAAGATTAAAAGAAATGTGGACTTAATAGTTTAAAACATTCTAAGTTGAGATGAAGTAAAGGTATAGGATTCCACCTTTAGTGGTAAGGAAATTCAAGAATGAATATGTTTTGTGGTTGACATTGACTCTACCTACATAGAGCCAGTAGAACCTAGAATGTTATATGTGGAACCACTTATGAGGTTACTGGAGAGAAATTTGATGAATATGTAAAATTAATCCTTAAGTCAACATGAGATGAGAAATTTAATAGATTTAGAACCTATGAAGAAATTATGCAAATGACTAATCAAGCTTAGTTTGAGAAGTTAGAAAAGAAGAAGGTTTCTAGGCCACTATAAAGAATATCATGGAAGAATCCAAAATAACCCATGAAGAAGTAGCAATTATTAGAAAAACTATTGCAGGAATGAAAAGGAGTAGAAAAGAAGGGATCTTTCCTATCACACCACTTGCAGTAGTAGGACTCTTTCTTGAAAATCCATTAATAGAAGGTATATTTTTTGTTGAATCTTAAAAATTAACATAATCAATACCCTATGTTGTAGTATCACAAGTATATCCACAAGCTACATATGTTATTCCATTTGTACAACTTTCAAAAGACTCAAACAAGATAGAAATTGTTGTGGCAAAAAGGTATTCAACTATATTAGCTGAGATCAAACAAGAGCTAGAAGAGACACATAAATAGAAGAGAGTGAAATAGATGGAAGTTGGGCTAGGAAAAAGGTAGAAATTCTTAATGGCCTATAAGAGAAAGAAAATGTGAGGTTAGGTAGCGTCACCTGAGAAAACCAAGAAAACTAAGCTAGAAAAGAAAGCAGAAGAACAATTAGAGAGTGTGAGTGATGGAAGAAAGGCTTGGAAGCCTAAAATTGAAAAAGTCAATTGTGTTATCATTGATGAAGGTAATTTTGTGAAATTAAACAAATATTATCACTTATTCATTGGTATTGATAGATTAGAGCTTGAGAATGCGGTTATTAGACTTATGATATTGTCTAATAAGAAATTTGAAGATATTCAAGGTCAAATCCCTAAAGACCTTTATTATAGATTAATTAATAGAAAGAGGAGATTAATTGATGAAGATAAGAAGATTAGAGAAAATATGATATGGAAATTATGTGAATTTAAAGAATGATGAACATCATGAAAGTATTGTGAAGGGTATTGATCCCCTATTGAGAAATGATAGAAGATAAATTTTGATAATGGGAGGAAATTATGAAGAATTAAATAAGGAAACAAAGAAAGCTATTGTAATACTCATGACTTCTACACCCAACTAAGAAAAAGGAAGCAAAGACTTAGGGAGAGCAATAGTTGTAGCTAAAATGATGATAGAGTCAACTTCGCAAGTAACTATAGGTATTGATACCATGAAAGTGGATAATACTAGAATCACATAAGACATAGTAGAGGATAATTTTAAGGATTTTCATACAAATGTTGAAAATTTGGTCAACCATAGGGTATGTGCAAGATCGTAGTCAACCAAACTATGCTCTTAAGTGGTAATATAAAATCAGCAAATTAGGGTTATGTCAACTTTACATGTAATTTTCTAAATCATTATAAAATTTATATCAAAAATTTGAGAGATTACAATATTGAGGAAATTAAATATAGTTTCTAAACTAATAGGCCTTATCTGAAAAAAAAATAAAAATTGATTCGTCAAAATTTTGAATTTTAATGCAATAGTACAAAAATTAGAAGACAAAAATAAGGAGAAGAGGAAGAGGAGGAAGAAGAGGAAGAAGAAGAAGGAGGAGGAGGAGGTACCATCCCCACTAGGATTTTCCCTTGGTCTGGGCTTCCCTAGTTAACAAAATATAGTGTTATGAGTTCTCTTATTTCATGATTAGAAGAAGAAGAAGAAGATGATTTTGTGGGTACCATCTCCACTAGGGTTTTCCCTTGGTCTGGGCTTCCCTAGTTAAGAAGAAGAAGAAGAAGAAGAAGAAGAAAGTTTTGATTAGTGGATCATTTTGTGGGTACCATCCCCACTAGGGTTTTCCCTTGGTCTGGGCTTCCCTAGTTAACAAAATATGGTGTTATGAGTTCTCTTATTTCATGATTAGAAGAAGAAGAAGAAAGCTACGATTAGTGGATCATTTGGTGGGTACCATCCCCACTAGGGTTTTCCCTTGGTTTGGGCTTCCCTAGTTAACAAAACATGGTGTTATGAGTTCTCTTATTTCATGATTATATTTACTTTTTGACATAGTTTACTTTCTTATGCATGTTATAAAGTTGTTAAAGATATCCAATTTTTTGGCTAAAATGACTTGTCCCATGGGTATACTATGACTTAGGGGGCACTTATAGGCCATTTGAACTTTTCAAAACACAATTATGACCCTTGAAAAATGCCTTAGAAGAGAGTGACAAATTTTGGGGATAGGAAAAAAGTTTCCTTTTACCAAATTAAGAGATCTACTCTCATGTTGAGGAGACAAGAGTAGACAAAAACCACTCATGAGATCTTCCACCATGATGGATGGTAGGTGAGATTGATTGGGAGTCACTGTAGAGGGGTTTTGGAGAAAATTTTAGGTTAATTCTTATTCTACAATTTTGGAGACAACTAGTAGAGTTAGGACATTCTAGGATTCTTGAAAATTTTGGCTAAGGCAAGAGAGATATCTTGGGAAGGAAGGATAGAAAGCTTGGGTAGGAAGGATTTCAACTAATTCATTATGAAAAGATTGGAAGTGAGGTTGGTAAACCTATCATGTGGATTTCATGTTCATGGTAAGATGTTGGAAATATGCTTCTAGTGTTGTGTTGTATATTCTTGTGTAGTATTGAAATTTTTGTGTTCTGAATGTGCATTGTAATGTCTTGAAATATATAGCGTTCTTAGTGTTCATATTAGTTTTTCTTGACATTTTTATTTGGCTTTACTAAATTTATATAGGAGTTCAAGGTGAGCCTCACCCTTGTGAGGGAGGAGAAAATTGTTGGGTGAAGGGTATGGGGAATGCATTTGGGTGGAGAGTCTCTTCTTGAGAAGGAGAGGGATATCATATGGGTTTTATGGGGCCCATATGCCACATTTTTCTTGGTAGACATAAGGGATATGGACAGAGGTTGATGACATGTGAAATATATGAGAAAAATTTGAGAAGGAATGTCTTTATATTTCATTGTATTTCTGTTCTTGCCATTTATTCATTTCCACCTTCACCCTATTAGATGGATCAATAGTTATCCTATGTGCAAGTATTGGGTTTGGGACTAATGCGAAGTGTTGTGATATTTATGTGATTGTAAATCTATTGTGCAATGTATATGTGTATGGTTGTAAATTATGTACTTCCTCACCTAGCTAAGGCTCTCCATTGGGGGTGGCCTTGAAAAGGCCTATGGTTGGGAGGTGATCTTTCCATGGAAAATATCACTTCGTTGCAGGTTACTTATGGAGTTCTTTCATGTTGAAAGTAAAAACAATTCATTGTTAATGTATCCCCTAGTGCAAGATTAAAACCCCATTTTTATATAAAGAGTTAGAGAATCTCTTCCCTTGTAATATTTCCCTTTACGTTTCATTGGTTGAAGAGAATATGTTGTAAAGTAGGAGATGAAAAGGAATCGTGTAGGCTATATTTGATGTTAATATTCATTATGAGAAATATTAGAACCAGAATTTTAGATCTAAATTTTGTTGTAAAAACTCTAAAGTTCCTATGATGTAAATGAAGGAAATGGATGAGTTTATAGTATATAAAAGTCTAGTTAAAATCTTCTACATGGTATTGCCCTATTTAAATATAGAGATTTTTGTTAGAACCTTTCTAAATATGTTTGTTAGCTTTTGTTTATGATATATTTTAAATAGTTTGAGCTTTCTTTTATACAACCCAAAGAATGGATCTTCTCTTTGTGAAGAAATAAATAGGAAATGTATATCATATTGGTTGTGCACTTAAATTTAAATACTTGCATCCTATAATGACGTTGATAATGGAAAGGAAAAGACTATGTTGTTTTTTTCAGTTTTTCAAGGTCAATATAGTTTAGTTTGATATCTTATCAAAGCAGATAATAAAGGAAATAGTTGAAAACCTTTTTAAAAATATTTTCTAATGACTTATGAGGAATGTCTTTTAATGCTACAAGAGCTACATACACATTGAATTCTAGTTACAGATTTGGGTGTTTAAAGTGAAAAGGGAAAAAAAGTGTATATTTTTTGGTTGATTTTTTTAGGGCATGGCAGTCATCATCTCTCGAATAGTAAATTTTTGTTCCAAAGTCACAAACCCAAATACAAATATAACACTGCTTTAAGCTATTATGTCTTTGGTATTAGCACTAGTAAACTTGTGAATGTACATCATTTTTTGATCATAATGATGATGTGAAGAATAAATTCATTCTTGACAAAATTTCACTTTGTGATGTGAATGAAGAGAATATGTTAGTTTTCAACTACTTTTTTATGTAGAGGAAGCAATGTTGAATCAATAAACTCAATTTCCTATCCTCCTAGACACAAGGATTTACTTGAGGGAATAGGTGGTCACCATTTCACACTCCTTGTCAATCAACTATCTCAAAGGCAACTAAAATTCCACTTTCAAATTTTGTAGGTATATAGGCATTGCTTTCTCACTATATTTATCTTCAACACCTCAAAAAAGGATAGTAAACTAGTGTTCCAAAGCCAAAAACCCAAATACAAACAAAAAAACTACTTCAATATATTTTGTACAACTATGGTGATTTCCTATGGTAGATTTCTAGCTAGAGAAGAAGGAGAGGTAAAGAATTTTATAGGTACAACTATGGTATTAGCCCTAGTAAACTTGTGAATGAACATCAACTAGTGGTCATAAAGATGATTTGAAGACTAAATCTATTCTTAATATAATTCCACTTTACAATGTGAATGGATACAAGCTATTAATTTCCTTCCAATTCCTTTTTATGCAAAGGAAACAATGTTAAATCAGTAAACTTAATCTCTTTCCATCGTAGATACAGGTATCCACTTGGTGGAATATGTGGTCACCTTGCCTTCCTAGAAACTTTATGTCAATCAATTATCTATAAGGAAGCCACAATACCACTTCTAGCTCTATAGATTTGTGGTAACTACTTTCTTACTATTTCTATCTTTGATTCCTCACAAAAGGATAATAAACTAGTGTTCCAAAGCCACCAAATGTAGATAAAACACTACTTTAAGTTATTGTACAACTCTATTGATTTCTTAGCCCTAGTAAACTTGTAAATGCACATGAGTTTCTAATTGTAGTAATGATGTCAAGATTAACTTCATTCTTGACATGCTTTGAATTTTCCATTTGAATGAAGAGAAGTTATTAGTTGTTAGCTAGTTCCTTTTGATCTACAGGAAGCAATACTAAATCAACAAACTCAATCTCTTGCCCTCCTAGACAAAAGGACTCACTTAGTGGAAAAGGTGGTCACCTTTAACTCTCCTTGTTAATCAGTTGTCTCAAAGGCAACCAAAATGTTGCTTTCAACTACTATAGATCTTTAACATTTTCCATAAAGATGTCTTTATCAAGAACTTCAAGAAAATTTCCTTCAAAGTGAATTATGAGCTTATCATTTTCTAGCCTCAACGAAACTTCATCCCACATAGAATCTACGAACTTGTACTCTACGCATGAAATACGATCTCTTTTGTACATTCTTAAAATTTTGCCATGTAATGCAAGCATATAAATTAGCCCTATTATGCTTGTGAATGCATATCAACTATTTAAATGATATTTTTTGGAATAATTATAATTTTATATTGAAAATGGTGTGCACATGCTATAGTGCATCTATACTATGACTTGGTTTAGGCTTGGAGAATCAAAGCCATAATGTAGACGAGCTATAGTGCACACACTTTTTTGGGACCAAAAAGGAATTTGGCAAGGTTTTAGTCCCTTGACTCTATGCACATAACCATTACGAAAACCATCATGGGATTGTAAAGGATCATGGTAATTGTAAAATTCATAAGTTTGTCCAAGGGATAGAGCTCAGCCAATTTAAACATCAAATTATCATGTAGATACCTAAATTCAAATCTCCAAAAGATATCTAAAGTGAAATCTTAAATTTAGTCTTGATCTTACATTATTAGTGTACGTAAGTATGATGTCTTAAAATATATTACATTGTAACTTTTGATATTCTTTAAATGTAAATATACAAATAGATTCTTAAATCCTCACTTTTGATCTTCTTCAAATAAACTAAATAAATTAACATCACATTCATGTAGAAAAGCACTTAAATTGATCTCATCTTGATACCCCTATGCACACAATATCTATAAGTGTTTTTAATAATTTATTAAAAAATAAGATAGTTTTTAACAATACAATAATTTCTTAAATTTAGTCTTTGATCTTACATTATTAGTGTACATAAGTATGATGTCTTAAAATATATTATTAAATTGTAACTTTTGATCTTCTTCAAGTAAACTAGATAAATTAACATCATATTCATGTAGAAAAGCGCTCAAATTGATCTCATCTTGATACCCCTATGCACACAATATCTATAAGTGTTTTTAATAATTAATTAAAAAATAAGATAGTTTTTAACAATACAATTATTGTTTGTGAAAATATACTTTTTCTTTACTTGTGAGAAATAATAAACTAACATTGTGAAAATATACTTTTTCTTTACTCGTGAGAAATAATAATGATAGTTTTTAACAATACAATTATTGTTTGTGAAAATATACTTTTTCTTTACTTGTGAGAAATAATAAACTAACATTGTGAAAATATACTTTTTCTTTACTCGTGAGAAATAATAAACTAACATTGAATAGTAAGATAAAATGACAAACATGGAAAATGTTACAATATAACCAAGGATGGCTATAATGTGCCAAATTGCGGGAGGAGAATGGTAAATATATAATAATATTGTAAAATATTGCGGAAAGATTTTCCACTGCCAAAAGTAGGCAAGGCACGCTTGCTGATGTGGGTAAATGTTTTTCAAATATAAAGAATAATTAAAAATATAGGCAATAAAAGGGTGACAAAAACCCCAAAATAGAAAACTTAGAAGACACAACTTGTAAAAGCGTGTATGTTTTATTAAGTTGAAGCACAAAGTAATTCGACTCTTTTTAAATTATGAGTAATAATTGGTCTCTCTTTCTATGGCATACGAATATAGTGGGATGACATAAAGGCCACAAACTATTCCATTTACCAAATCTTATCTCCACTCGATGGTGACCAGGATAGGGAGACGTGGACACTTAAAGCTCAAAGGGCCAATATTCCACTATAACCATTTCACATCTTTTTCTTAAGTTATTTTCATTTATATTTAGCTTTGATCACAAGTTTTTATGTGCGCATAGATTTTTCTTCATAATGTTAGTGTGGTGGTGACTTTTTATTTGTTTGATTCAAATATGTTTTATTCATTTTTATGTTTTTTTTATTAATAATGAGTTTGGAAGGTTCTAAAATATTTTATAAATGGATTGGGGAGATCTAGAATTCTCAAATGAATAGTTGTTATAAATAGACCATAATCAAACAGTAGCTTCATAATTAGCATTAATCTACTCTAAAAATACTTTAACAAGACAAAGCTCAAGCTGCACAATCAATAGCTTGTAGCCCTTGAATCAATACAAAAGGTTTTTAAAGGTTCCTTTAATCTTGAACAAGATATGAGAGGTTTTCCATGCTCCCTTAACCTGAATGTTGGGTTTTAACAAGGCTCTTATAACCTTAGTTATAGAAAAATAAACCACATCTCCTAGCCCAACATTCTCCATTTTAATAGGAGAAATGTCCACCTTAATGATATAAACAAGAGAGGAGATTAATTGACAAAGAGACAAATCTTTGATCTTTCTCATAAGAAAGATGTCCACCTCCATAGGAGATATTTCCAACTCTAAATGAAACATGAGAAAAAGACCAAAAAAGAAACACAACCAATCCTCAAAAAAAATATAAGCCAAAGAAATAATGAGAGCCTTGATAAGTAGGAGATATTTTCCACCATAAGTTAAATTGTGATATTGTTATTAGGATTTAACTATGTAGTTTTTGAGTCAAACTCATTGACCCATGTTTCGTGAGTAGTAGTTCACACGAACCCATCCCTCATGAGAATAAATAGAACACTTAGCACTCATTGGATCTAAGTGATGCTCACAAAGGTGAAGCATTGAGACTTCATGGGAGGTCACCCATCTCAATACTACTCCAACTCAATCACGCTTAACTACAAAGTTTCCTCAATGGTTAAACACACTCTCCTTGCAACCCCATTTGCAAAACCTTCACTGTGTGTTGTGCCTTATGAATAATTAATTAAAAAATCCCTTAGGTTATGTTGGTCTTATTTTCACTTCAGGTCTATCTGAATATATCTCTAAGTGATTGTTCTAGGTTCCTTTTGTGAGAATTATGGTTTGGTCTTTTTAATTTTTTTAACCCTAGAATAACCCTAATTTTTATTTCACTAAATGTCACCCTAGAAAGCTTTTGGGTTGCGTGCCTTTTCAAATTAAAATGTGTGGGAGAAATCATTTTAAATTTCCCCATTCTATTTCCGAGAACCTTTTAAAAAGTTGTTTGCATTGTTTAAATATTTCCTAAAGTTCCAGAAATATTTTTAACCCAAGATTTTATTTTTATTTATCCATGAGTTTATGTCTCTATTTGAAAAAATTAAGGAAATACCACACCGTTAGATCTTCCCAAGATCGACGGTGGTCGCTATGTCACTATAAGAAATCATGTGCCTTTTATTCCTAGCGACATAGCAACCAAGTAATGTTTGACCAGGGGAACCAGTTAATAAAGGAACCAAGTTTTAAAATGAGTGGCCCACATTGTCAAATCTTCCTATGATTGGCGATGGTTGCTTTGTTGACATGGGAAGTTGCATGAACTTTATCCTTGACAACATGGTGACTGCTCACAAAAGGAAACACTATGGGACCAAACCTAAAGATGGTGCCATAAATTTTTGTGTCATTAAATGGATGTCAAGCTATCAAAATGTGAGATGCCAAGAAGGATTCACATTGAAGGAAATGTATTGTTGATCTGCACCGTCAAATCTCCTTAAGATCGGTAGTTGTCTCTTTGTTGCCATGGGAAGTTGCACAATTTTTATTCTTTGTGACATAGCGATGAAGAGGAAATACTGCACGCCCACCATATCTATAATGGAATAATCATAAAGTTCTAACCGTTTAGTGCAAGGATTATTAATGATGGTCACTATGTCATCGATGGAAGTTTCTCAACTTCTACCCTTGGCGACATAACGAGAAAATGACACATGTCCAGAGGCACAAGTGGGTCCAATGTAAATTGCTAGCAATGAAAGAAAAGGCTTAGATGGAAGGTTTCAATTGGATTGATTACCAACTTGGAGAGTTGAAGCTGATTCATTAAAGGTTTTATTCCTTAATCATCGGATTTCTCAAAAATTGATAGCTTGTTTTCAAAATTGAAAGGTGGTGCCACTCTATTTCTTTGTAATCCATTAATGAGAATTAAAGCTCTTTATGTGAAGTAAAACCAGTGATATAGTGTAGAACTCAAAGATTTTCTTTGTGCAAACATATTTCTAATTTTCTAAGAGCTAGAACCTATTAAAGAGCTATTTCTCGCCTGGTTGAATTGTGGAGAACTTTTTGTATCAGCAATTTACTGCAGAATTCAAAGAAGAAATAGGAAAGCCAAGTAAGTACCTTAGTCTAGATATCACTCAAAGAATTCTAATTTTTCAACATTATTATCAAATATACCTCCAAAGAAGGGATTTTTGGGGAAAGTAGAATATACTAGTAGGAATATGCATGACAATTTCCTAGAACATTTAACTAAATCCACAAATGAGTCAGCCCAAATAAAAAACTAATTGCTATGAACTGTAGACTCTAGATTGTAGATGGTTTATATGATAAAGGGAATTGGACTAAGGATGCCACTACCTCTAAAATAGTTGTTCAAGAAATGGTTCTCAGAAAGGAAATTGTTTTCCCCCCATGGAAATATTTAAAATTTTGACATGGGTAAGTTAGTAGTCCCTAGGGGTTTCATGGTTTCATACCTTTGCATAGCCATAGCCCTAAATTATGACCTAGTAGCCAAGACAGTGAATAGATTTTAGTGTTTGATAAGAATTAATGCAAAAGAGATTCGAGAGGTTTTTAGGTTGAAGTCAATCACATATTAACATTAGATCGTTGACTTTTAGGGATTGGAAAAGGAATACTTGTCTCAAAAGGATCAAGTCAGATAAGGTACATTGAGAGGACACTTGGGTACAATTGGCAATTTGAAATTTGTCATAGCATCAACTAAGAAGCCTTTTAAGAAGAAGTTTTTCACTACTAGGGCAATCGATATTTACATAAGTAGGGTTTTTGGTGAAGATGAACAAGATTTTATGCCAATAAAGTTCATGTATATGATGAAACAAACTGCTTCTTTTGGTGTGGATATTATCTTTGATTTTGCATCTTATTAAGTAGAGGAAATTCATGTAGGACTGATTGGAATTGCAAAGAGAAAAGTTGAGAAAAGATTTGGTCATTATTCATTATTGATGCATATGGTCTTGTTTAAAGGGGTTACTTTGAAAAAGAGATGGTTTCAAATAGAGAATATGAGGGAGAAGCTTTGCCAATCTAGTTATGAAGTGTAGATATGACTAGGGATATAGAGGAGGCTCCCTTTGTGAGATTTGATAGGTACTTTGCATCCAGGTTGAGAAGCCTCATATAAAGGGACAATCTTAAACTTCCTAAGGGACTACTAGATTTTATTAGGCCTATGGAAAACCTAGTTGGTTTGAAGATGTCTCACAATTGGGTAGACATCATAACATACCTCCTACCTATATTTTTTAGAGTGTATGGATTCCAAGGGACTCATCATGTACTTCTTTACCAAGTGTCTTTGAAGGTGAGAATAGTTGAAATGCTATGACAGATAGATGGATTAGAGGAAGCATAATTGACTAGTCAGTCTAGAGGCTCAATTTTCCCAAGTTGGATATTTTCTCACGAGTTCATAATCACCAAGGGTGGTTGGCTATTTTTGCACAAATTCCTAAACCCCTACAAAATGTCTATCTCTCATGACCATTTCAATGATAGTGAAGGATTTTTTGATGTTTTCAGATGAAGGGCTAAGTCTGGTGCTAAGGATCATCAACCATACTTCCTTGGAGACATAATAAGAAATTAATTCTCCCTTCAAGAGCAAGAGATTAAGAAGGAGAAGTGGAGAGTTTACTCTAGGGATCTAGAATTTACTAATTGTTTTGATAGAAATTATAAGCCTCTAGAGGATGCTGAGGCAAAGGAAGATAAATAAGATAAATCGATGATCACTTTTCCAAAGATCATGGAGGCTATGAATGTGTAGTGCCTGCCCATGGTTCGCATATTGTTATCATTGCTGAACTCTTTTAAAGCTAGTTTTATGTTGTTGGTTAGCAGCATTCTTTTGAGATTATTAGATATTGTGCTATGGATTCAGTTTATTGTGTGATGAGATTACTTATACTTTATATTTCATGTATGCATGATGATTATTACATTGCTTTCAATTATTAATAATGATTAGTAAGATGATTTATTATCACATGTGTTTTCTTATGGATACTTACCCCATACTTGCATGTGTATGGTGTGCGTGTTTTCTTTGTGTGTTTTCTTTTGTATGGCGTGTCTGATGTGGTTAAGGAAAAGAGTCGTAGTCACCTGCTAGTCGAGATCTACACGATGCGCTGCTTCCTGTCATTGCTTGTTTAGTTTAGTATACATTGTGTTTGTACATGCGTAATTTTTATGCAGGTTGTAGGTACCGGGTATCGAATTCCCTGAATTGTCAGGATGAGCATACCCTATCACATTATCTCAATGATAAGAGAGGGGAGATGAATTCTCAAGTCCAAATCCAAACTCTTTAAGCCATTTGTCCTAATTGAAAAATTAGGACAAGTATCGGAGTTGAGTACCCTCCGAATGCATTAGATGATGTAATTCGTAATATTAACCCTTTGTTTGATTTTGTATGTATTTTGGCTATGATGAATTTTCATATTTTACCTTTATGAGTCTTTGGAGTATTTTCTATTAATTAAGCCTAATTAAAAAGTTTAATTAATGGTTTAATTTAATGGAAAATTATTATGATATTTTAATATTTATTTTATTTAATTAATTATAAAATTAATTAAATAAAATAATTAAATTTGAAGATAAAAGTTAAAAGTTTAAATTTGGAATGTGACAATATTTATTTTAATAATAATATATTTGGAGTTCATTTTTAAATAAATGACTAAATAATAATATTATTAAAGCTAATAAATATTTGAGCAATTAAGTTTTGGAAAATAAAATTTAAAAGTGAAAAATATATTTAAAATTAATAAAAGACTCTAGATTTCATGTGATTAAAATATAAATATATTAAGATTGAAAAGTGGAATTATTAAAGTAAGTGCATGAGATTTAATAAATAAATAAATTAAATTGGAAAGAGTAAAAATAAATATTAAATTAATTAATGTGCATTATGTTAATATTTGCTCACATGGGAGTTGGCAAATTTTCGAGAGTTGTCATGTAGACAACACCGGAGTTTGCACTCTAAGAATGCACAAGTTGTCTACACTTAGAAGTTAGCATTTTATTTGAGCACATGGTGTCTACAACCTTAAGACTCATCTAGAAGGTTGGAGAAGAATCATGTTTGGTTGTCATGCTTATCTTCTAGTTGTTTCTAGAGACATTCTAGATGCATCTTAGAGGCATTTAAATAGAAGCTCTCCTAGTGTGTTTGGACAAGCTACAAGCTACAAGCTTCAAGCTAAAATGGAAGCTTCAAAGCTTACATTCATTGAGAAGATCATATGCTTCTACATGCTCATATATTTTCTACATGTTTCTATGCTTCTTCTAGCACTTCTAGTCACTTGGAGGATTCGGTTGGCTTGGATCATGGAAGAATTGCGAATCTTGGAGAAGGAAGGGATTTTTCTATGGACTTCTAAAGCATGGAAAATTAGCATCAGTGTCCAGGTGCATTCGTGATAATCACATATTCTCTTTGCACTATTTCTCTTCTTGTCTTCATCGTGTTTGTTATATGTGTCTGAATACTCTCTGTGATTAAATCTACAATTGGAATCTAGATATGCTATTTGGTTGAGAAGAAAACAATAGAAAACTCTAGATCCATTTAAGGAAGAAATTAGATCTGAATTGGGTTTGGGTTCGAATTTATATTGTGAAATTAGATAGACAAGATTTGAAATAAAAATAAAAATTTTAAGTTAAAAATTTGAATGGTTAGATGTAATCTTTCTATCAAATTATATTTTTACATGTGTACGGACAAACCTATTAGATGGATGAATGAGTAAATTTAGAGAACAATTACCTTTTAGAAGAAATTCTTAATTTATCACAAATTGCCCTGTCACTGCCCCTTGGATAGACCCGAACTCAGTCATTCATAATTTTTTATCGTGATAGAATTTATTTGATCGCTCCGGTTAGAACTGGTGCAACTTGGCCCTCTCCAACATATTTCAATTTTAGCCTGATCCAATGGTTCATTATGGAGATATGGCCCTCGTACTGGGACTGTTTTATTCAAGGACAGACATTTCTCCATTTTTCATAACTAAGAGTTCTTTATGCTTAAACTTCACAAAAATAATATATCAAAGCATGCAATTAATTAAAGATCTTATTGCAATATTTTCTTAGTAGAATCTTATTTTTATGCATTAGTTTTTATGATTTATTAACTAATTTAATTTAATTAAGATTAGTTAATAGTAGAAGAAATATAATTAATCTATTTATCAACTAAAATAGGAGGTATTTAGTTGAGATATTAATATTGGAGATTTATTATAATTTTTTATTAGTAAAGTAATAATTTGAACATTGATGAAATGATACATAGTTGACTCTTAATGAACGCAACTATTATCAGTTGATAATCATGTAGTTATTGACATAGCTACTAGTTAATTTAATCGTAGAATTAATTAGATTTAATTAATAATAGAGTTTTAATTATTTTATCAAGGGAATATTAGTATTCATTGAAAGAATGATGAATGTGGTCATTATAGATTTATTAATAAAATTCTCAATATAACTTATTATTAAATATTAACAAGTTATTATTATTGAACTATGAATATGAATATTTGTGTACTAGATTATAGTTGACTTTTAACTTACAAAATTATAATTAGCTATTAGTCAATTTGTATTAATTGAAATGTTGTCATAAATATGTAATTATTAATTAAATAAATTAAATTTAATTAGATTTGATTAATAATTAAGTTAAGTAATAAAGTTTTAATTGATATGCTAATATCGATTCTTCTAGCAAAGTTGTGAAGTATGTATATTGAAGTTGACAAGTCGTACTCTCATGACTTGAATAATGACCTTAGATATTTTAATAGTAAGACTTGGTAATATTTAATTGAGAACTATTAGAATGATAAAAGTCATGGAATTGTGTATCTAGGTTAATTGATTGATTGATAATCTTAATAAAGTTATAATATTCTTATTCGAAGACTAGTAATTGGCTCTCTTATAATTTAGACAAATAATGATTCTTGATTTATGTTGAAAGTTGAAGTATCATTAAAAAAGAGTTAATCAATTAGAATATAGATCATAGTTAAGTAAATAGAACAATTTAATTAAAGGTCAATGATGATCAGTTTAGTGAATATTTATCTTTAAGTTATTCTTAGAATGTAATTATTAATAATGGAAGGGTAATGCTATCGGAGAATAAATGGGTTGACTTGTAGGTCAAATGATAACTTTATACACTTGAAGTATACTTGAAAATGGAAACTGAAACCCCTACACTTGAAAATAGAAAACTAAAACCTGTAAACTTGATTCAATTATGTAATATAGCCAAAACCAAAACATGTGTTTGCATCACGTATTCTATATGCTTCTTGTTTTGAGTTTTTGGGTTAAGTAGTGTTGACCAGTCTTAGGTTGTTACTAGAGGCTCGGGGGTTATGAGATGTGATGGCATGTTGATTTTATTTGGTCTTGATCTTTATAAGCCCAACCATGGTTATGTGATCATATGCTCTATGAAATATTTGTATTTACTGATTGTTATTGTTCATCAGTCTTTATGTGTGAAGCTGAGATGTATGTGTATGAGACACTTGAGGTAATCATTTTTGAGTCATCGATCAGTTATCTTTGGATTATTATTTAGTCGCCATGATGAGACTGAAATGTGAATTTATTTTTTGATGATGTCATGTTGTGACATGTTTGACTCAACCATTTTTGGAGTCTTCGATTAGTATGATTTTGAGATATTCTTGATTGTTTGTTGAGAACCAATAGATATTGTGATTTATCTTGATATATATTTTGGTTAGTGAGAACCAACTGATATTTATGATTATTAGCGATACCTTCAATTGCCAATAGAGAAATTTTGTGGTCATGATTTTCTATGGATGCTTTTCCAGATGCTCATGGAGATTTGATGATTCTTATCTTGGAGATTTTATGATTTTTATTATGGATATTTGATGCTTTTATCATGGATATTTGATGATTCTTTTTATGGATTATCTTTTAAATTTTCTTTACAGTGGCTTGTACAGGACCGTGGTGATTTTATGATTCCATGAACTTAGGGTAGGTTATCTACTTGTAGTGTCAAGAGGTGGCTTGCAATGGGGGCCGAGGCCCTAAGTGGTTGTCAGGATAACTCATTGTAAGTTTGGTTAATAAGTGATAACATTTACACACTAAATGGGGATTAAATGAACCTAAAAAGATAATTTTTGATGTTCTCGCCCATGCCTTGAGTGCTTGTACAGGTTAGGATGGGAGTAGTGAGAATGCATGGTTGCGACCTTGCATTCCATAGTATGCCTCGTCAGTATGAGAGGATACTAGTGGTCACATGAGATCAGTATGGACCCGTGGAGTTTAGCTAACTACTAGGGTAACTTGTACGTGATAAATGCGATGACACTTTCCCACTTGTAGAGTAGGTTTCCTACATGTCATTGTGTGCCTCTGAAAATTAGATGTCAGTTTTGTGTGATGAAACCTTTGAGTTAGTATACTTTTAGAATTCCTGAACTTAGAGAGTAATTATGCTATGTGTTTTAGATAGCCTGTTTGAGACTTGAGATTATCTCCTCAGCACGGTGGGAGTGAACCACTTAGTTTCCATACGGTCGGGTGGTAGTATTTTTTCACTCTTATCATTTGAGATCCGCCCGAGACACCGTGGCTGGAGCATTCTTGGTTGGTAATTATCTTCATTCTATTCTTGGATCATTATGATAGATGATATACCTTATGATGGATGTATTTACTGGTATAATTCTTATATTGATGAATTGCATATGTTAGATGATGTTATCTTATGCTTTACCTTGCATGTTAGTAGGATATTTTAGAAGCGACATTCCTACTATGTTAATAGCTGATGATCTCTTCAGTGCTTTGGAATGTTATGCACGGAAGGATGGCTAGGATCCACGATGGTCTAATGGTGCTATTTACAGTTGAGAGGAACCATGCACTTAGTTATTTATGTTTGTGATATATGGTTATCTTTCATGATGGATGTTTATATCTCTTGTAATGTTGTATCATGTATGATATGTGGTTTCATTTACTTTAATTGATCATGGATTAATATTGGATGATGATGTACTTTATTTATATGGATGTTTATTCTTTTAAGCCTTTCATACCTTGTAACATGTACAATGGATGATTGAGCTAAACTAAAATATAATTATTTTAAAAAGACACTTGTATATTGCTTAAGTACATTGGATGTATCATGATTGTTTCATAAGGATGTGAAGTTAGATGATTAGTTAATTTAGATGTGATTCAATGTTAAGGGATCTTTAAAGAATGTAACCTGTTATTTATGTATGTTATGTTTACTTTCAGTTGGATGTTACTATTGCTTCCGCTATCATGTGAATGATGTAGATGGTTTAACATTCATATTTAGAAAAAAAAAATTTGGCAAACTTAGTGAAATTTAGATTAATTCTTTGGATCTCTTGGCGGGGCATTACATTTGGTATCAGAGCCTGAGTTTCAACATTGGGAGCTCTAGGTATATTGGAATGTCACTAGTTGAACAAAAATAAAAAATTTGAACTATCATGTGTATCTTTTTCAAACTGAAAATTTGAAACTAAGTGAACTGAAACAGAACTTAAAATTGTTACTTGCATATTTTTCATACTTCAACACTTAGTTTTCAAAGCTGAAAATTCTATTTAAACCTAAATAAGGAAAAAACTGAAAATTGAAACTTAACCTAGTTGCAAAACATGTATCTTTTATCTATGTTGTAAGGTAGTAAACCTTTGTTTATCTTTGCAAGCATTAAGTTGTTCTTGTTTAGAATGTATTAGGGGATCTATTTTAATAGTTGTTTAAAAGAATGATGTTGGATCGATATGATTTTTGATTTACCATTAAACCATAATCATATTGCTCTAAGTGTGTTGTAGTGTCACTAGTGGAATCATATTTCCCTACCAGAGGAAAAGGGATCAATGAGACCTACATAGTGAGTATCTTAGCTTTTCATTTATGTAGGCTTCCAAGAGTAAGCCTAATCCCAAGGGGAGTGGATGTAGTGCCTGCCCCTGGTTCGCATATTGTTATCATTGCTGAATTTTTTTAGAGCTAGTTTTATGTTGTTGGTTAGCAGCATTCTTTTGAGATTATCAGATATTGTGCTATGGATTCAGTTTATTGTGTGATGAGATTACTTAGACTTTATATTTCATGTATGCATGATGATTATTACATTGCTTTCAGTTATTAATAATGATTAGTAAGATGATTTATTATCACATGTGTTTTCTTATGGATACTTACCCCATACTTGCATGTGTATGGTGTGCGTGTTTGCTTTGTGTGTTTTCTTTTGTATGGCGTATCTGATGTGGTTAAGGAAGGGAGTCGTAGTCACCTGCTAGTCGAGATCTACATGATGCACCACTTTCTGCCATTGCTTGTTTAGTTTAGTATACATTGTGTTTGTACATGCGTGATTTTTATGCAAGTTGCAGGTACCGGGTATCAACTTTCCTAAATTGTCAGGATGAGCATACCTTATCACATTATCTCAATGATAAGAGAGGGGAGATAAATTCTCAAGTCCAAATCCCAACTCTTTAAGCCATTTGTCCTAATTGAAAAATTAGGACAAGTATTTGAGTTGAGTACCCTTTAAATGCATGAGATGATGTAATTCGTGATATTAACTCTTTGTTTGATTTTGTATGTATTTTGGCTATGATGAATTTTCATATTTTACCTTTGTGAGTCTTTGGAGTATTTTCTATTAATTAAGTCTAATTAAAAAATTTAATTAATGGTTTAATTTAATGAAAAATTATTATGATATTTTAATATTTATTTTATTTAATTAATTGAAAAATTAATTAAATAAAATAATTAAATTTGAAGATAAAAGTTAAAAGTTTAAATTTGGAATGTGACCATATTTATTTTAATAATAATATATTTGGAGTTCATTTTTAAATAAATGACTAAATAATATTATTATTAAAGCTAATAAATATTTGAGCAATTAAGTTCTGGAAAATAAAATTTAAAAGTGAAAAATATATTTAAAATTAATAAAAGATTCTAGATTTCATGTGATTAAAATATAAATATATTAAGATTGAAAAGTGGAATTATTAGAGTAAGTGCATGAAATTTAATAAATAAATAAATTAAATTGGAAAGAGTAAAAGTAAATATTAAATTAATTAATGTGCATTATTTTAATATTTTCTCACATGGGAGTTGGCAAATTTTCGAGAGTTGTCATGTAGACAACACTGGATTTTGCAATCTAAGAATGCACAAGTTGTCTACACTTAGAAGTTGGCATTTTATTTGAGCACATGGTGTCTACAACCTTAAGACTCATCTAGAAAGTTGGAGAAGACTCATGCTTGGTTGTCATGCTTATCTTCTAGTTGTTTCTAGAGACATTCTAGATGCATCTTAGAGGCTTTTAAATAGAAGCTCTCCTAGTGTGTTTGGACAAGCTAAAAGCTACAAGCTTCAAGCTAAAATGGAAGCTTCAAAGCTTACATTCATTGAGAAGATTATATGCTTCGACATGCTTCTATGCTTCTTCTAGCACTTCTAGTCACTTGGAGGATTCGGTTGGCTTGGATCATGGAGGAATTGTGAATCTTGGAGAAGGAAAAAATTTTTGTATGGATTTTTGAAGTATGACAAATTAGCATCAGTGTCCAGGTGCACTCATGATAATCACATATTCTCTTTGCACTATTTTTTTTCTTGTTTTCATTGTGTTTGTTATATGTGTCTGAATACTCTCTATGATTAAATCTACAATTGGAATCTAAATATGCTATTTGGTTGAGAAGAAAACAATAGAAAAACCTTAGATCCATTTAAGGAAGAAATTAGATCTAAATTGGGTTTGGGTTTGAACTTATATTGTGAAATTAGATAGACAAGATTTGAAATAAAAATAAAAATTCTAAGTTAAAAATTTGAATGGTTAGATGTAATCTTTCTATCAAATTATATTTTTAGATGTGTACGGACAAACCTATTAGATGGATGAATGAGTAAATTTAGAGAACAATTACCTTTTAGGAGAAATTCTTAATTCATCACAAACTGCCCTATCACTGCCTATTGGATCGACCTAAACTCAGTCATTCATAACTTTTTATCGTGATAGAATTTATTCGATCGCTCCGATCAGACGTGGTGCAACTTGACCCTCTCTAACATATTTCAATTTCGATTCGATCCAACGGTTCATTATGGAGATATGGCCCTTGTACTGGGACTATTTTATTCAAGGACAAATATTTCTCCATTTTTCATAACCAAGAGTTCTTTATGCTTAAACTTCACAAAAATAATATATCAAAGCATGGAATGAATTAAAGATCTTATTGCAATATTCCCTTAGTAGAATCTTATTTTTATGCATTAGTTTTTATGATTTATTAACTAATATAATTTAATTAAGATTAGTTAATAGTAGAAGAAATATAATTAATCTATTAATCAACCAACATAGGAGGTATTTAGTTGAGATATTAATATTGGAGATTTATTATAATTTTTTATTAGTAAAGTAATAATTTGAACATTGAAGAAATGATACATAGTTGACTCTTAATGAACAAAACTATTATCAGTTGATAATCGTGTAGTTATTGACATAGCTACTAGTTAATTTAATCGTAGAATTAATTAGATTTAATTAATAATAGAGTTTTAATTATTTTATCAAGGGAATATTAGTATTCATTGAAAGAATGATGAATGTGGTCATTATAGATTTATTAATAAAATTCCCAATATAAATTATTATTAAATATTAACAAGTTATTATTATTGAACTATGAATATGAATATCTGTGTACTAGATTATAGTTGACTTTTAACTTACAAAATTATAATTAGCTATTAGTCAATTTGTATTAATTGAAATGTTGTCATAAATATGTAATTATTAATTAAATAAATTAAATTTAATTAGATTTGATTAATAATTAAGTTAAGTAATAAAGTTTTAATTGATATGCTAATATCGATTCTTCTAGCAAAGTTGTGAAGTATGTATATCGAAGTTGACAAGTCGTACTCTCATGACTTGAATAATGACCTTAGATATTTTAATAATAAGACTTGGTAATATTTAATTGAGAACTATTATAATAATAAAAGTCATGGAATTGTGTATCTAGGTTAATTGATTGATTGATAATCTTAATAAAGTTATAATCTTCTTATTCGAAGACTAGTAATTAGCTCTCTTATAATTTAGACAAATAATGATTCTTGGTTTATGTTGAAAGTTGAAGTATCATTAAAAAAGAGTTAATCAATTAGAATATAGATCATAGTTAAGTAAAGAGAATAATTTAATTAAAGGTTAATGATGATCAATTTAGTGAATATTTATCCTTAAGTTATTCTTAGAATGTAATTCTTAATAATGGAAGGGTAATGCTATCGGGAAACAAATGGGTTGACTTGTAGGTCAAATGATAATTTTATACACTTGAAGTATACTTGAAAATGAAAACTAAAACCCCTGCACTTGAAAATAGAAAACTGAAACTTCTACACTTGATTCAACTATGTAATATAGCCAAAACTAAAACATGTGTTTGCATCGTGTATTTTATATGCTTCTTGTTTTGAGTTTTTGAGTTAAGTAGTGCTGACCAGTCTTAGGTTGTTACCATAGGCTTGGGGGTTATGAGATGTGATGACATGTTGATTTTATTTGATCTTGATCTTTATAAGCCCAACTATGGTTATGTGATCATATGCTCTATGAAATGTTTGTATTTACTGATTGTTATTGTTCATCAGTCTTCATGTGTGAAGCTGAGATGTATGTGTATGAGACACTTGAGGTAATCATTTTTGAGTCATCGATCAGTTATCTTTGGATTATTATTTAGTCGCCATGATGGGACTAAAATGTGGATTTATTTCTTGATGATGTCATGTTGTGACATATTTGACTCAACCATTTTTGGAGTCTTCGATCAGTATGATTTTGAGATATTCTTGATTGCTTGTTGAGAACCAATGGATATTGTGATTTATCTTGAGATATATTTTGGTTATTGAGAACCAACTGATACTTATGATTATTAGTGATGCCTTCAGTTGCCAATAGAGAACTGTTGTGGTCATGATTTTCTATGGATATTTTTTCAGATGCTCATGGAGATTTGATGATTCTTATCTTGGAGATTTGATGATTCTTATTAGGGATATTTGATTCTTTTATCATGGATATTTGATGATTCTTTTTATAGATTATCTTTTTGATTTTTTTTACAGTCGCTTGTACAGGACTGTGGTGATTTTATGATTTCATGAGCTTATGGTAGGTTATCTACTTGTAGTGTTGGGAAGTGGCTTGCAATGGGGGTCGGGGTCCTAAGTGGCTGCCAGGTAACTCATTGTAAGGTTGGTTAATAAATGATAACATTTACACATTAAATGGAGATTAAATGAACCTAAAAAAATAATTGTTGATGTTCTTGCCCATGCCTTGAGTGCTTGTACAGGCTAGGATGGGAGTAGTGAGAACGCATGGTTGCGACCTTGCATTCCATAGTATGCCTCGTCAGTATGAGAGGATACTAGTGGCTGCATGAGATCAGTATGGACCCATGGATTTAGCTAACTGCTAGGGTAACTTGTATGTGATAAATGCAATGACACTTTCCCACTTGTAGAGTAGGTTTTCTACATGTCATTGTGTGCCTCTGAAAATTAGATGTCAGTTTTGTGTGATGGAACCTTTGAGTTAGTATACTTTTAGGATTCCTTGACTGAGGAAATGATGAAAGAGTTTAAGAGCTTGATCATTTAGGGTCTTGCTTCTACCAAATTGTGACATTGTTGATGCAATGGTTTTTAATTTTGTCACCAAGAAATTAAATGGAGATGAAAAGGTGGAAAAAGAGCTGAATTTTGCCAATTTTAGCAAAGATCATGTTGGATTAGTGATTTAGTCAATGAGGAAAGGATCCAGAGCTAGCTCCTCTCAGCCCGATGATACTAATTTGATAGGAAATTTGATTGTAAAAAGTGTGGAGGATACCCCAAGTGAAGAAGTTGAAAAGTTAAATGTTGGAGCAACCAACCTCACCCTAGCCACAAATCTGATAGGAAAAAGGGATAGATTGGAACTGTAGGAAAAATATGAAAAGGTTTTGGCAACATATAATAAAGAGGTGCAAAAGAGGATAGATATTGAGAATAAGGTGATGGGACACCAAGGATAGTCCAACAGGTCAAGAATCACTTATCCTCATCCACCAATGGAGGCTTTTACATCCACTCCTCTAATTGAAATTCCAAACACACTAGAGAGAACTTAGTATTGTATTGTAGAGGATTTTGAAAAAGAAAAGATAAAATTGTGGGCATTACATGTGGAATTGGATATTCAGTATGGGGATAGATTGAGGAAAGTAATTATGTATTTAGTAGATAAAATTGATTGGCCAATATTCTATGATCGATTAGCAAAAATAATAAACATATGGGAGGAGCTAAAAGGAAGTGATGATTCTTTAAAGCCAATTGTTAATAAATGGAACAAAAGGGAGAAAGATGTTACTGTGCTATACTTTTTAGTCATTAGTTTACATTGTGAGTATATAGAAATATTTTATGAATTGACTAAAGACATCTCTGAATTTTATGAAAAAACCCTGCATTTCAAAGGAGAATCATTAATTATCTTGCAAAATATAAGAGTAAAAATTTTGGACTCTTCCCCCATGCCCTTGATAAAAAGGATAAAATAAAAAATTAAGAAGAGTGGGCCTAGGAATTGGATGACCTATTATGTCTTAAGATGAAGAGTCATAAATGAGAAGAGAATGCATGGTGGGAAAGTACAACTAAAGAACTTGTAAAAGTGCAATTATTTTATAATTCTTTAAGAGAAGATTTCATTGAAATAGACAAATTGGGAGATTATGTGATGAAGAAACAACATGAAATTCTAAATTTTAATTGGTCAAATGACACACTTTTTGACAAGTGGATGGTAGATTTTGTGTATGCAAAGCAAATGGAAATGGGTGAAATAGATGATGATGAAATGGAATAGGATGATTTGCATGTAACTGATACATCAATTAAAGAAGAAGAGTACAAAGGTAAGCAACCAATTGCAATTACAAGAACAAAGGCCAAACTGATGACTTGGCAGTAGGAGGATCAAATATAATTATTGTTTTATCAATGCATGATGATGTGGTTGAAGAGACTCGAGTTGAAGTAAGTCTATAAACATCAAAACCAAGTCCATCATAAGCAAGTCCATTCGTTACATCTTCTGAGGAACAACAAATACATTAAATCCAATCATGAAACTCCTCAACAACAAAAAGTGTAGTAGAAATGGTTGTACAAGAGAATATTAATTGTCAAAAACATTCTATTGCACTAATTTTTGTCTTTTGTGACAATAACCTTGTAAATATCTTTCTGTCTTAAGGACAACTATTAGTACTCTCTAAGCTTGAAGCTTGTTGCATCTCACACTATATAAGTAAGATTCCAAGGCTAGAGAAAGGGTCTGAATTATTATATAACTTTTTTTTTTTCTAGGTTTATTTAAATCTAGTCCTTGATGCAAATTTTATAATGTATTTTCTTTGCAAAATTGAGAATACATTAATTTTACAGGATCATGGTGTCCTATCTTGAGTTTTTTTTAGTTCTATTTCAATGTTACATAATTTTCAAAGAGAAATAATACAAAGATGAACTATCACCATATCTTTTCTCTCTGAATCTTGTCTTCGTTTTTATTGACTAGTTATTTTGAGATTGTATGAGCAAAGATTGTTCAATTTAATGCAATTAGGATAGGTTGTCTATTAGTTCACTATTGCTTTTAATTCAATGGATTAAGTAAATGCTTGAATGAATATGATAGGATCTCCAAGCAGTAAGAAGCATTTATGTAACAATGATTTGTAGGGAGAATTGCTAATAATATTGATTATAATATGGTCAATTAGGTCATGAAATTGGATAGACTTTGAATCCCAATAGACAAGGCACTAATCAATTGTTTCAATTTTCATATAAAGATATCATAGATAGACATCAAGCATAATCTTAAAATCAATATCAATTTTACTTTAAATGTATGAAGAGTATCATAGTAGGTTAGTACTTGTTTACACTTAATCTCTTTGTTTTAGTTAGTTGTTGCTACCTAGAATTACTTGTAGATCTAAGAAGAATCATGACCAATCTATTGTAGGGGATGAATATTGTAATAAAATGTCATTAAATGAATGAAATATGAAAGTAGTCTCAAGGTTTGAATCTTTTTATCCCTTAGGTACACCTCCCTTGGTTTAGCAAAGCCAAAAGAGTAGAAAATCTTTTATGATTTTGTTGAAGTTGGGTCCAGATCTCAAGATTATCTAGTTGATCATAGGAAATAGTTAATCCTTAAGTTATTTTGATCTTCACCATCTTGGTATCAAGTATTTTGTTGCTTGGTAGTGTAAAAACACCAACAAAAAGGGTGACTTTGTTGGGGAGTTGTACAACATATCCTTATGTGTGAAAGGTATTGCAATTTCTTTGAACTTGTTAGTATACGTGTTTGTTATTTCTTTTTATGTAATTTCTTGTGGTTATATTGGACTTTTCCAGTGACAAAACTTGAGATTTTTTTTTAAAAAGGGAGAATTTCCTTAGTACCACAGGTACATATGTGACATATACTAATCTTGTAAAGGTGTCTTACTATTAAGCAAGAGTTGCAGTCATATGTTCTTTTTGATTGGTTCTTTTGTGTGTTAACCTATTTCATATTATCTCATGATATTTTCTATGAGTCAAAGGCTATTTATTTGTATATTTTCCCTAGGATAGGGTGGCAACTTGGTCAAGGTTTTAAAACTAGTACTTATTGATAAGTAATTTTCACAAATGGTAGACAAGAGGAAGAGTACACAAGCTCTTACAAGGGCCAATCTAGAAGTTCCATTGTATACTGATTTACCTCAATGTGGTAGGAAGAACCAAAAGAAGAAGAAATTGGATGTAAATCCAACTTGGAAACCAAGGGGTAGTGTATCAATAAGCTCTCAATACCAGCCTATGGTAGGGAGAGAATCTTCTTCACTAAGCTCTGAATCAAAAACCATAAGACTCCTAGGAGGGATTTTTAGTACCCCCTTACAAGAAGAACAAGCCTATTAGGATAATAATATTTCTTCAATGGGAGATGCATTGTGTAAACTAGATGTGATAGGTGAAATGAATCATAGGCTAGGATATAAAAATATTATGGAAGATACTTTTAATCCTAGAATAGCTCCATATATAGAAACAAATCTTATAGATCTTGATGACCTTGTTGATTCAGAAGAAACTTCTATAGATCCAATGAAGGTATACTTAGACATAAGAGTTCTAAATAAATGGGTTGTAGAAGAAGAAGCCAAAGATTCTTGTTTGGAGAAAGAAAGGGAGTAAACCACCTTGAATGCTCTTATTGAAAGAGATAAATTGCTCAAAAGGATGAGTGCTCTAAAAGAGAAAAACAAAAGGCTAGAAGAAAGGACTTTAGTTCTTCATGTTAATGTTTTTGGAGACATATATAGTTTAAGATACAAGGTGCTAGAACAAGAGAAACTCATAAGCTAGAGGCAAGAGCTTGTTATATCTTAGGTTCAACCTTATAAAATTGTTTAATCAGATTATGTAGAGCCTATTGTCAAACCAACATATAAGGCACAAGGTAAGGCTGTAGGGATCCAGATAAATGAACCTAAAGCTATACCAAATAAGTCCTCAAACCCTCCCATGTCTAAGTTGGATCTCGATTTAGAAAATGCTAGAAAAGAGAAAGAGGATCTCACAAAAGAGCTTGAAAAAGTTGAAAATGAAGCCCAGGTAGTAGAAACTAGAAGGAAGATTCAATTTATTAAATCTAATTCTACCTTATCTTCATGGCCTAATTTATCCACCCAAGCCACAACCTCTATCCCCACTTGTGGAGCAATAGTTTCTAATTAGAATGTGTCTCAATTAGCCCCTACTTCATCATCTACTACTAGTACTTAGATCCATATTGTTCAAACACAATAATCTCAAAGTATTGTCCATAACTAGACCAATGCAGCAAGCACCTCACATGCTATTATTTTTTCGAAGAAACCTATATACATGAAGAAGTACAAAAAAATGTCATTCTTAGGTATTCTTGGTTTTCCACATGAAATATCATTTGACTTAAGAGACAAAATTGTGAAATTCTCAAGAAATAATGTTGTTGATAGTGAGGGACATTTGAGAATTTTCATATATATGTTAAATGATTTTGAAGTTGAACATGAGGATGTAGTGATGAAGTTTTTTTTGCACTCATTAACTAAAGATGCAAGGGACTAGTTTAGAAGACTACCAAATGATAGCATCAATTCATGGAATAACTTAGAAAATTTATTTAAATAATAATATGGAGATAACACTAATGTTTTCTTTATGTTGAATGATTTCAACAACGTCAAAAAGAACCCTAATGAATCTACCTTTGATTTCAATGTAAGGTTTCAGAAGGGAATGTATAAGCTATTTTAGGTAATGAGATTAAATGAAGATGTATGTCTTACAACATAATTCAATGCCTTTGATAGAAAAATGGCTTATCAATTAAGAGACAAAGATCACAATATTTTAAGGGATACTTACAAGATAGCTATGAATATTGAGAATAATAGGAAAGCATCTAGTAAGCTAGGAAGGAGAGATGATCCAAAGTTGTTTAACCCTAAGAATGATAAGAAAGAAAATGATAAATCCCCTATAGGTAAGAAGTATGAGGAAGCCATAATAATTCAAGTGTTAGATTTATTGAAAAAGATGAAGCCACTAGCTTTCAATACACATAAATCAAATGTTGGTGAAAAAGCCTTGGTAAACAAAAATCATTTCAATAGGCAACCAAGAATAAAAAACTACCCATATACTACCCAATGGAAAGATGGTAAACCTATTCCCAATGAGACTCAAATGTGAAAGATAAGGGTACCCCAGACCCTCTGCAAAGGAATTTTATTAACATGAATAAATATGTGCCATGGTGTATCATATGCCAATCACCTCATTCCTTAGACTACTATGTGGTTACTCAATCATTCATTGTATATTAGAATGTGTAGAATGAGGAGGAGGAAGAAGAAAAGAATCATGATGATGTAAGTTATAATATGGTTAACATGTGTGATGATTATAAAGATTTAGATCTAGAAGAACATGATAATGACATTGCTAACACTAGTACATTTGACCCCATTTTTAGACCAAAATTTTTTCAACATCTAATAGAATGGGGTCAAATTGGTCGTTTTATGCAAGGAAACATATATAATTTTTTAAACTAGAAGCCCGTGTTGCTCAAAATTTTGACCAACGCAAACTTGCACTATGTCAAAATCCAAAAAAAGCTCTTTGCCACACCCTAATTTCAATCTTGTGTGACTAGAAGAAAGGTTGTTGATGTGCGGTTAATGTTGATCATATACTGCATTTTGTGGCACCAGTAGAGGAAGGGTTTGAAGATTATGCGCCAATAGTGTTTTACTCCCAGTGCCAACAACGTTTGACAACTTTAGTGCAACCTCCGTCAGAATAGTAAGGTTATATCTCTGTTATATCTCCTTCTTTTCATTGTTCAACACATCATCTTTAATGCATTTAGCCTCATGCATCACCTTTGTCATAAACATATGGTCAGGACTAAGTAAAACTAAAGTATTTTTGCAAGAGAACTAAAACACTATAGAATCTATAGTTGTAGATAAACATATGGCCAAGACTAAAGAAAAACTGAAGTATTTTTGCAAGAGAACTAAAATATATCAAAAATTTGAAGAGATTTTGGACATTATTTGTTTTTTTTTAAATATTGGATGATATGTGCTAATAATAACTAATATTTACTATGCTAAAATTACTTGCACATTATTCATTTTTTCCTTATGTATAGATTGATATAGTTACTATTAGGATTTTTCTATCTGAAACTGACTATTTTCTTTGCTTATGATGTGCTTTATGTTAGAGTTAATTATTGGTAAAGGGTATTTGCTTGTTCTTCCTCTATGATTACTTTGTGTTTGTGCTAGAATTTTTGTATAATTATTTATTCCTTATGTAACTGGCTAGTGTTCACTAGCTAATATCCTTCCCTCAGCTAATGTGAAGATTTGATATTTAATCACATATAATTATGAGTCGATTATTGAGAGAGGTTGGAAATAGTATAAAATTTGTGCATAAAAAAGCTTAGAAGAAATTATGAAAAAATGTATAGATCAAGCAGCTTGAGTCAATCTCTCAATGACTTCAAGAAAAGCTTAAGTGTAATAGCCTTTGATCTTTTTCTTAGGTATACATAATTAATGGTTGAGGATAAAAAAAAGTAGTCGATCAGTGAACCCATGAAATGCAAACTTGTTGATGTAAAACCATGGATGAAATTAATTTGGGAAGACAAGCTATGTGGGTTCAAATGCCTTGCCTACATTCAACAATTTTTTGGTTCTAGTTGATCTCCTTGAGCATGGATCAAAGAAGAAAGATTACCAAAATACCAATCAAAAATCTAGTTCAAACAAAATAATCAAACTAGATCTGTCAATGAACCCTAGCAACATAGCACTACAAGGAAATTATTTTGCATAAACAAAATATGTGATAAGAGATAAATTAAAATGACTTCCAAATCAAGAGGATATTGTCCAAGTGCAACAAAGGGAAATGACAGATCTATAAAATTAAAAGGAAAAAAATCCATAGTAAAATGATAATTATACAAGATGGGTAACAATAAAAAACAATAAGGAGTGCAAAAGATTGAAATTGGCTCATTTTTCCAACACTAAGTATGCTCAAAACCCTAGCCTTCCCTTAGTCCCATTTAGAACTACTCCACCATCAAGGGATCAAAGTGAAAACCCTAGGTTTAACAAGCCTCAAAATATTTTTGTAGTCAATATTATTCCTAGAGGCACAAAGCAATCCTCTGTTATCTTGAACCTTAGTGAGAAACCTTTCAATCTCAATACCCTAGGTAGAGGTGTGGAGGCTTATAACCCACCCAATAGGAACTTAGTGGGTACAAGATTTAATTGCAAGATATTAGATCTTATATTAAGAAGAACTTTTAATTTGCTGATGACAATAATGTCTCCAATATAATATAATAGCTTAATTGTCTCACTCCTTTTCCAAATGTTGAACTGAGACTTACAATATTTTGAACTTCGAGTAGTCAAATTTTAAATGGACTAAATGACAATAAATAGATTGTAATGCAACTAACTACTTAGAACATCTTTCTATAATTGTTTCCCATCAAACAATAAACTCTTTCAGCAAAGTCCATTTCAAATTCATTATGTCCTGTAACTCTATCAGTATAATATAACCATTAATATTTTCAATGAAATGGCTTCTTCAATGACATTCCTCTACAAAACAGATTGCTCTCAAGTCCCTCTGAATGTCATTTTACTTCTTATATCTCACAAAAATTGGATGAGCATTTTTCTTCTTATATAATGTCAACTGTGCACAAAAATTTATGGTAAACCAGTAATCTGCAGATGAGTTCCCACTATTATGGTTGGATCATCTTCCTTCAAAAACTAACACTGATCACACAACAACTACAACATAATATCTTAGTAGGAAAGGCGTGGGGCCAGTTATGTGCTAGTGTCTCAAGGACCTGCCACTACTTGTTGTCAATGCAAGATACATGCTAGAAGCAACAACTTCTCTCATTCAAATGAAATGAGACTACAAACTGACATCATTTTCTTCTTGCATATTTTTCTAGGCCATGTGTTAGAAGACATTCAACAATCATTTTCACAAACTTTCTTTTGATGGCAGATAAATGTTAAATGGAAATAACATCTAGCAATGTATTTTTGTCAGAGCAACCATTTCAGTAAAAAAGGTTAGATATAGAAAAAGGAGTGGCTTATTCTGTGTGTCATCATATACAAGAGTATGACAACTGTACAGTGGTTGTGTCATTTAATTACATTTTAATATTCTGGATTTTAAGATTATATGTGGTAAAGCAAGATCAATGAGGTTGTTCCCAATGGATCAAGGGTTGACTTGTTGGTCTAAATATATTTTTAGAATAAATCCATCCTACTTGACTACCAATCATGGAAATCCATGCAAATGCATGATAGGTTTGTGAGTCAATATCCATGATTACAAGGCCAATTATTCACGTGTTCCAGCATAAGCCTTAGTGTAAACGAAAGGAGGAAAAAAGCAACAGAGGAAATAACAAAAATGAAGAGTGTCATGCTCAACATATATCCTCTTATAACTGAAATAGAGCTTTATGAATCATGGATCACTAGTTCACAAAAGTAACAATGATAAAACACATACGCATTAGACATTCATAAACAGAATTAAGAGTTAGACTTTTGAGAACAACCATCTACAATGCAAGACACATACGCTTATGTTCCTTTGTTGATTAATAAGGAGTCAAAAAGTGTTATATATATGAGACTCAATAGCTCATTTACATGAAATGGATTCTCCAATACAATTGGGCACAGGGCTGCTCATTTATAATAATATCTCAATGCTCAATAAATTCTCCCAAAAAATGAGTCTAAATTTTGAATCCATGGAGGTAGAAGTCATATTGAAGTTGGGTAGCATAGATCTCCTTTGCTGATTGTTGGAGCACCTATAGGATGGGTGCAAGGTAATTAACCTTGAACTTCAACTCTTTGTTTCACATATGCAACTAATGGGGTTGCATTTCTTGACAATGCTTAGAGCATGGCCACTGAGCTTTGAAATCTTTTCAAAAGCCATCCATGATATTGTCAAGATTTGGATATGAAACAACTCAATTCTTTTTTTAATATGCATCTCTTGGATTATAACTAAAAAATGATACTTGGTATTTTTATTTATAAATATAAGATAATAAAGAATTGTGAATTTTTCTATATTATTTGGTTTTCTCACTTAGACACAATTCTGAAAATAGACTTATCTTGATTTTCTACTATTATCATCTTCTCTATTAGAAATTATTTTTACTTTAATGTTTGTCCTTGATGCCTGGACAATTTATAGGTTTTTGTCCAATAATTTGATAGGAGGAAGGTTGTTCATCTTTAAGTCTTTGAATATCCTTGGAGGGGTTTTGTTCACTTTGGCTTTAACAATTATGTGCAAAGTCACATAATATTCATTCCGAATAGATGCTCCTTTTCTTAATTACTTCATTTCTCTTTTATACTAATTGGTGAAAGCTTCACATCCATCCCTGCACTTGGAAATTTAAATTTAATTATTTTGCTAGCACCACCTCTTGAATATTGTTAGTGCTAGTTTTATCATATTATTAACAACATTGGCTTTTATGAAATGGGTTCTATTTAAACTTCAATCGCATAGAAAATGGTTTTCACATGTTGGAATGTATGGAATTTTGGTGGGTGCATGACAATAAATGATAACTGGATGAGTTTCTACAATAGCAATAAACAATCTTAATGCAAGTAATACAAGTATAAGTAAAAAATGATCTAACTACAAAACATGGCAACATAAATGAGTTCGAGTGCTTAAGACTTGTTGATGCATTTCATCAGAGTCTACCCTTGATGTTTAAGACAAAAATGGTTTAAGGTTTGAAAAAACTGATACAAAGTTAGGTACAACTTGTGAAGGGTGGTTTTATAATTTACCGGTAAATTATATAGAGACAAATTTAAACAATGCTTTTGAAGGGCCAAGAAGAAATATCATTTTGTACATAATAATATTAGAAAACTTATTTTTATCTCATTAATAATGGAGGAAAATGTGTATCAATACTTATTGATGTTTGTTCATGAAAAATTTAGGTCTACCATTCACTTGAAAGTCACAAACATTTGAGTTCTTTATGATACCCAAATACAATTAATTTCTCAGGTCATTGGAAGGATAAAAATATCTTGGATCTTGACAAGATCAGGTGAAATAAAATCTGAGTTAATTGGACTATAGTGGCTCAAGCTGCTGAGGAAGATAACCTATAATGGCAAAGGTGGAAAGGGATGATCAATCCCATAGAGGTGAGGAAGACCACCATCTGGAGGCCTAGGGATTAGTTGCTGACAGTATGGAGGTAAGGGAGTGCTCTAAATACAATGTAAGAGTATTTTTCAAAGAGGAGTTCAAGTGACCTATGTAGCAAATAATGACCAAAGATGGTGATAACATCATCAAAATTGTCTTTGTCAAGGGTGATGGGGGCACAACCCAAGAACAAAATGGACACAACAAAAAAGGGGAAATTATATTAATTGAGAAAATAAGCTAGTACAATAGTATAGGGAAAATAAACTTCAAAACATGCCCTAAGGGCTTACAATGGCATAAATCTGGAGATAATTTCTCCTTTCAGTACCTCCTCTCAAACTCCACTCTGAACTACCTTTTACAATGCCAGGAATCTCCTTAAATAGACCCCAGAGGGTTAAGGACTAGGAGTACATTCTATAAAGTTCTAGTAGGCATCCACCAACAAAATAGAAGGTTCTAGAAGTTGCATTAGAAGTCGGTGCAAATCTAGAAGAATCCAGAAACGGTAGCCGAACTTCTGGGAGGCATAACTTTTGAACCGTAGCTCTAATTAACGAACCGTTTACATTTTCAGAAAGCTCTCAAAGCGCTCTATAGCCCAATGGACAAAATTCACTCATCCCCCATTTTTTGACCCTTTTTGAGGTCATTTAATGCCCCAAACCTGACTTTGAAGCATTCTTAGGAGGTCTCCAAAACTCGAAAAACTACAATAACTTTCAAACCGTGGGGCCTTTTGACTTGATTCTTTTTCAGGAATGCTCTAAATCACAATTACATTCATCTGGCCAATTCACACCTTCTAGGTCACCAAAATGATGGCCAAATTGCATGCTCCTATTTTTTCAAGATTTTTAAACACACTGATAGTGGAACTGTGAGAGTTGGAACCTTTATTTGACCCAAATGGGTATCCAAAAATGAAAACACATGAAACAGAAACTAAGTCTAAATACATTTTTTTGGGTGACATAGGATTTCCCTTATACCTCTGGATGCTCCTACATTAGACACCTAGGGTAGATTGAAAAGTGACCCTGTCACTTTATGAATGGTAGAGGAAATCCCAAATGGGAAACCTCAGCTGCTGAAATCCAAGTTGAGTCCTCAATCAGTCGTCCCTTCCATTTGACCAAATACTCTTCATACTGCCTATTTCTGGTACTCCTACCCACACAATAATCTAGAATGTCTTCTATCCCCTCCTTCTTAGAAGCATGAATTAGACATGGCTCTAACACCAGCTCCTCATCTGCACCATCATCATGATACTCTGTTAAATTTGCAATGTTGAAAATGGGAGAAATGTGAATACCATCTAGCAGTTCCACCTCATATGCATTTCCTGAGTCATATTTCTTCAAAATTTTGTAAGGGCCAAATTTCTTCATTTTCAGCTTGTTGTAAGTACCGGCTGGAAATCTTTCTTTTCGTAAGTGTACCATGACTAGATCCCCTACTTGGAATTCCTTATGTCTTCTCCTTTGATCAGCCCTAGCTTTATACTCTTGATTCATCTTGGTAATGTGTACTTGAAGCTCCTCATGCAGACACTTGATAAATTCTTCTACTTCAGCACTTGTCCTCTCCCCTTGTTCTATCTTCCTCAATTCTGGTGCAGTCCTTGGGCTATTCCCATATACAATTTGGAATGGTGATTTTCCAATACTCCTATTTATAGAGTTATTGTAAGAAAACTCTGCTTGTGGTAGAATCAAATCCCATCCCTTGGGCTTATCCCTGACTAAACATCTCAGCAAATTGCCCAGACTTCCGTTTACCACTTTTGTTTGGCCGTCAGTTTGTGGGTGATGCGTGGAACTAAATTTCAAGTCTGTTCTCAACTTTTTCCACAATGTCCTCTAGAAATACCCCACAAATTTAGTATCTCTGTTAGAAACTATACTCCTTGGAAGACCATGTAGTCTTACCACCTCTTTGAAAAATAAGTCTGCAATATGGACAACATCATGAATTTTGTGGCATGGAATGAAATGTGCCATTTTGGAGAACCTATCAACCACCATGAATACTGAGTCATTACCCATTTGTGTCCTTGGAAATCCAAGAACAAAATCCATACTTATGTCCTCCCATGGCCTTGATGGAACATGTAATGGCTGATATAGGCTAGTATTATGACTAAACCCCTTGGAAACTTGACAAACCTGGCAACTCTGTACAAACTTCTTCACATCCTGTGAAATTTGAGGCCAAAAATAATGTTCTCTAAGAATGGCAATGGTCTTATCTCGACCAAAATGTCCTGCCATCCCTCCACTGTGTTTCTCCTTAATCAAATTTTCCCTCATGGAACTCCTTGGAATGCACAATTGACTACCCTTGAACAACATGCCATCCTGAATCAAATAGTCTAACCACTTGGTTCTATCTATAGCAACAGGTTCTTTACAAGCTTTCCATGCTTTAGCAAAATCAAGATCCTCAGGGTACAAATTCTTGAGTTCATCGAACCCAACTACTTCAACCTGCATTACTGTAAGCAACAACTGTCTCCTACTTAGTGCATCTGCAACCTTGTTATATTTTCCACTTCTATGCTTCAACACAAATTTATAACTCTGCAAGAACTCTACCCACTTCATATGCCTCTGATTCAATTTACCTTGGCTATTTAGGTACCGTAATGCCTGATGATCATTATACAAAACAAATTCCTTTGGCAATAAATAATGCCTCCATTTCTTTAAGGCCTAAACTATTGCATAGAACTCTTGATCATAAACAGAATACTTCTTCTTTGCATCATTCAATTTTTCACTAAAATATGCAATAGGCTTACCTTCTTGGCTTAATACAGTCCCAATAGCATTGCCACTGGCATCACAATCCACCTAGAAAACCTTTCCAAAATCTAGAAGTGCCAACACAGGTTGTTCTGTTACCTTCTTCTTCAGCAATTCAAAACTTCTCACAACTGCTGCAGTCCATTTGAACTCTTTCTATCCCCTCTTATTATATTAGTTTAGGGTGCACATATGCCATTGAAATTCTTAATAAACTTCCTATAAAAACTAACCAGACCATGAAATGATCTTACCTCAGTAGCAGACCTTGGAGTAGGCCATTCCAAGATGGCTTTTACCTTCTCTGGATCCATTTTGAGACCTTCAGGTGATATAACAAACCCCAAATAGACTAACTCCCTTTTTGCAAAGATACACTTCTTCAGATTAATTAACAATTTCTCTTCCCTTAGCCTTTCAAGGACACTACGAATATGCAGTAAATTTTCTTCCAAATTCTTGCTGAAAATTAAAATATCATCCAAATAGACAATAAAAAATTTTCCCAAGAACTTCTTAAGTACCTCATTCATGAGCCGCATGAAGGTGCTTGGGGCGTTCGTCAATCCAAAGAGCATGACTAACTACTCATAAAGAACCTCCTTGGTCTTGAAGGCTATTTTCCACTCATCTCCTTCTCGAATCCATATCTGGTGATAACAACTCTTCACATCTATCTTTATGAAGTACTGAGCTCCACTCAAGTAGTCCATAAGATCATCCATCCTTGGCAAAGGAAACTGGTACTTGATGGTGGTCCTATTTATAGCACAAGAATCTATGCACAACCTCCACTCTCCATCCTTCTTTGGTGCGAGTACTACAGGTACTGCATATGGACTCAGGATCTCCCGAATCAAGCCCTTCCTCAACAACTCCTAAACCTGTCTATTTAGCTCCTCTATGCCAGTAGGAGTCATCCTATGAGCAGCCTTGTTAGGAAAACTAGCTCCTAGAATCAGTTCTATCTGATGACTGATTTTCCTTACTGGTGGCAATCCATCTGGAACATTATCAGAGATAATATCTCCAAACTCCCCTAGTAAATCTAAAACTTCAAGTGGTATTTCCCTACTACCTTCTTTATCTTTCCTAGGAATCAAAGCATAGCACATATGCTGATGTTTCATGCCATCTAAAAACTTTCTTTCATCAACAAGACAAATCCTAGCACTGCTACATACCTTTTCACCTTCCTTTTTCATGGGCTTCAATTTGTGGCAAACTCCATCCTTTGTTAGAGAGTATGTGTTTGCATGCCCATCATGTACTACATGTCTATCAAACTACCATGGTCTACCCAGCAATAGATGGAAAACATCCATCGAAATAAAATCACAGAGAACTTTATCATGGTAACTCCCAATTTTGAATTTCACTAAACATTGTTCAGTTACCAAGACCTTATGATCATCTTTTACCCAAGCAATCCGATAGGGCTGGGGATGTTTCTCCCTCTTGAACTTCAGCTTAGAGACCATCTCTTCTGATACCAAGTTATTAGTGCTACCACCATCAATGATCACGTCACAACATTTATCCTCACACTTTCATTTGGTATGGAACAAACTCCTCCTTTGTCCTGGTTCAATCTCACCACTTAGTAGGACTCTTTCATTTACCAAGGTCTCTCCTCTTTTTGCATCCTCTAAATGTGATGATTGTGCATCTTCATCCACATGAGAAACCCTAGCTTGGCCCTCAGCTCTCCTATTTGTCCTTCCCTGTCGTTGAGGGCATTCAAAGGCACGATGACCTTCTTCATTGCAATGGAAATAGGTACCATGGAAGCCTCATCATCCTTGTCCACATTCTCTACCTCTTCCTCTCTGATTTCCAAAGTCTTGATCATGGGAGCGGTTGAAACCCTCATTCCTCTGGTTCCTGGTAGTACCCACATCTTCATTTTTCTTTTGGGTTTCATTGCGGCCTCCAGATGATCTACCGCTTCCCCTTCCTCCTTGACCACACCCTCTTTTTCTTCCTTCAAACCTTTTATTCAGCTTCTCTTCAACTCATAGGGCAAATTGGTATGCCTCTTCAACGCTTGTCATTCTTACTAGACTTAATTCCTCCTGGATGCTAGGTTGCAACCCACTGATATAACAAGTAACCTTCTCCTTATTTTTTTTTGCATGCCCCACTCTAATCAAGAGTCAATAAAATTCCTCTATATATTCTTGGACTGATCTTTCTGCTTGCTTTAACCCATGCATCTTCTTAAACAAATCAAGCTCGTAGTCCACAGGAATGAACTGCTTCTTCAATTTGTCCACCATGCGATCCCATCTTGTGATCTTCTCCTTTCCTCTTTTGTTTCTTTCTAATTGGACCTCTTGCCACCAGATTTTGGCATGGCCTTTCAGTTTGGCCTTTGCAAACTTAACCCTATCTGGGCCCCTGATATCCTCATACTCAAAGTATCCTTCTAGTTCATTGATTCAATCGATCAACTCATCTGGTTTCAAATTTTCTGAAAATACACCCACTTCAATTGTGGGTCTTTTCCCAAACTTAGTAATGGCCCTAAAAAGCCTTTCTTTTGCATGATTTAGAACTTCCCCGTCAAATTCCCCTTCTAGTCCCATTACTTCTTCTTCATTGTCATCCTCACTGTCATCACCTGCAACAACATTTGCTCCTCTACGGAGCTCCTCTTGCAATGCTTGCACCTGCCTTTGGAGGGCTCTAACCTCCTCAGGATTAATAGCTCTAGCCCTTTTGCCATGCTCTCTTTATGGAGGCATCTTCTAACTCGATCCCACAACCACACAGTCTTGGTGCAAACTGCCTCACAGTCGGTGCTCTGTCTACACACTCAAGAAAACTTGCTATGATACCACTTGATGGGGATACAACCCAAGAATAGAATGGACACAATAGAAAAGGGGAAATTATATTAACTGAGAAAATAAGCTAGTACAACAATACAAGGAAAATAAACTTCAAAACATGCCCTAAGGGCTTACAATGGCATAAATTTGGAGATAATTTATCCTTTCAGTACCTCCTCTCAAACTCCACTCCAAATTGCCTTTTACAATGCCAGGAATCTCCTTAAATAGATCTCGGAGGGTTAAGGACTAGGAGTACATTCTAGAAAGTGCTAGTAGGCATCCACCGACCAAATATAAGGTTCTAGAAGCTGCGTTAGAAGTCGGTGCTAATCTAGAAGAATCCAGAAATGGTAACCAAACTTCCGGGAGGCATAACTTTTGAACCATAGCTCTGATTGACGAACCGTTTACATTTTCAGAAAGCTCTTGAAGTGCTCTATAACTCTATGGACCAGATTCACTTGTCCCCCATTTTTTGGCCCTTTTCAAGGTCATTTAATGCCCCTAACCTAACTTTGAAGCATTCTTAAGAGGTTTCCAAAACTTGAAAAATTGTAATAACTTTCAAAACATGGGGCCTTTTGACCTGATTCTTTTTCTAGAATGCTTTAAATCATAATTACATTCATTTGGCCAATTCACACCTTCTAGTTTACCAAAATGATGGCCCAATTACATGCTCCTATTTTTACAAGATTTTTAAACACACTGATAGTGGAACTGTGAGAGTTGGAACCTTTATTTGACCCAAATGGGTATCCAAAAATGAAAACACATGAAACAGAAACTAAGTCTAAGTACATTTTTTTGGGTGACACAAGATTGCCCTTATACCTTTGGATGCTCCTGCATCAAAGGGTCAAGGTCATCACCGATTAGTGGACATCATTCCAAAATTAGGAGCAGTGGACTTATGGAGGAGAAGCTAGCAGGTTGTCCCCCTATTTGTTTTGTGCAAAGGACAAAAAAATATAAATTTGTATGCTTAATTGCTCAGATGTCCAAGCAAGATGGAAAAACAAGCCCAGCCAAAGGAGCCATGCAAAAGACACATTTTTCATTGTTTTTTCCCAACACTAAGAATGTGCCATAAGCATACAATTGTTGGGATATTTATTATTGTGCATTTTGTTGGAAAAGTAATCTTTTGTGTCAATCTATGTATTGGAGGAAACAATTCATCATTATAGAACCTGAACTTTATATGTATTGCAACTTGTAGACCACTTTTCAAACTATCGCGATGGGTGAGGTAGGGAAGACTACAAGAGTGGAATCATTTATTAGGAATAGGAAAAGATATATTCTTAGAGTATATATTGTTGTGTCAACACTTAGGACATTCAAACAAGCTATTGAGGGGACCCTAGTACTCTTAGAGGGAGCCTGGTTCATCAAAAAGGAGTGCTCTCAATCGATCATTATTGTGGAAGAAGGGAATAGTGGTAAGGGACCCTTGCTAGTAGATTTTGTTGTATGCCCTAATTCCCATATGTTTGTTTCTATTAAACATGAGTAAATCAAACTATGTAATTGTGCTCTATTATTTTATGTTGATGATGTCTCCTCCTTTCCATCCCATAATTCTTAACTAATTGGTTGAATAGAATATGAGAAGGAAAATTTGGACTTTTTTTTTTTTCATACACTAGGATGACACAAAATAGTTTATTTTTTATACTTTTTTGTGAAGCCAAATCCCAAAAACTGATCACAAAGAAATGCTTTTAGAAAGTGGGCAACTATAATTTTAGGTCAATTCCTTGGTCAAAGGAGGCTACTAGTAAAGACAATATTTTGATTACTTCCCTAGATGGATTACAATTAATAATCTCCCACCCTTCTTGTGGAACTTTATCTTGCAAACCCTCATGCCTTTTGGAAAAGTTTTGAAGCTTGATAGATCAAAAATGATGATTCCTAATACTGATGCCTAGGTCTTGATAGCTCTAAATGCTAATTTGCCTATGCCACAAAATATCTAGTTTGACCTTGATGAGTCCATAATTTTATGCCCTATGAATTCCCTAGGAAGCCCTCATGCATGTTTTTTGTGCATGAGGGAGGATCACCAATGCTGAAATTGACCTATGATTAAAAATGATTTTGGCCCTTCCCCTTGTGTGAATCCTAAAGAGCCAATTATTTTTAACCCTTTTGTTAAGCCTAGAATTTTTGTGGACAGGATCAAGAATCATGTTCATATACTTGCACCCCCAAGGACTCATCTAGAATCTAATAAAAACATCAAAAAACCTCTGGACTAGTTCAAAGGTTCTTTTGATAGAATGACACCTCCTCTTAAGATTGGAGACCTCACCCCAAGATATTTGATTCCTTACCTAACATTCAAAGTATTGGTTTTGGTATCCCTAGAAATAAGGAAAAACCTAGGCATGGAAGGATAAATGCCCAACAAATTGTGATTTCATTCTAGTGGTGGTTGGTAATTTCCATCATTGAAAGCATAGTCAAATTATGGCTAATCACTAGTTATAGTTACCTGTAAATAAGTTTTAATGGTTATGCCAAAATGAAGGGAAGAACTAGATTTGGAAATCTTGAATTGAAGTACTTTAATCAGATCACAGAAGTGTATATTTTTAGTCGAGATCTATTGGTCACAAGTGCACTCTAATTATATTGTGCATGATTAATAAGTACAACTATACTACATTGTTCCTATATGTAATTGATTTTTGCCAAATGTACATTGAAATAGTTCATGACTATTATTTTGAATGCAAATTTGAGAGTGCCAGTCACTTCCAAGAAACTTTACAATGCAGATCTTTACTAACATTTAAGTATACTATAAGTTGATCTCTTGTGATTGTAAAGGCTTTTGGTATTTTTCAAAAGTTCCCCAAAGGATACAAAAATTGTTTTCTAATTGGAACCTTTAAACTTCTAAATCAAGTAATGAAAAAATGAGATTGATTGTTTTTGTCTATTTATCCATTTTTGTAATTTTGTATGAAGTATTTGGTTTTCTTGATTATCTAGCATGCACCACAAAACTTTTTAATGAATTAATGTATTTTCTAAGCTTTCTGATAATTTTTATTGAATGAATGTTTCATGTTACAAGATTGTATTATTGAGGAGGTATCAAATGATGGTACTTCTGATTCTCTAGCTCTAGCTAAATCAAGTTCTAAAAACTCAAAAAAGGTAAATGGTCTTGATGCTGTAGCTATAAGTCTTACATTCAAAATCAACAACAAGGTTTCATACATAATAGTACTAAAAGGTGTGTATCTTTTTGGGGTTCAAGTTTCAAACTGGAAGTGCACATATTTGTATATTAAATTGGCACCTTCTATGCTCAAATGGTTGTTGATCTTTGTTTCATGGCTTTCTATTCTAGCACATAGTGCAATTGTGCTGAAAGCAGAAAGTATAGCATATAAAAAAAAGTGGGTTAGCAAAATCAAGAACCTTATTCAACCTTCAAAAGGCATATCAACAGAAGGACCAATATTATTGTTTTCTTGATCTTATCCATTATTGTATACTAGGTGTGTTTTTTTGGTAGAAGGGTGGTGCTGCAACTGTATTTCTTTTTCTCTACTTCATTTTACTAAACATTCCCTATCAACAAAATATTGGATTTGTTTCAATAATAAAATGTATGAGGTTATGTGAAGACTTTGCCTGTTATCCACAGAAATTGTTTAAGAAGCACATGAAGTTTTGACAACTCATGCACCCTTGCCTCCTCAACTAATTTTATTTTCAAGTAATAGGTAACATAATTTCTCTCATTCTCATTGTGCTTTATATCCATGGTAGAGGTGTATTTCAGTAGTTGAGGACAAATTGGATGCAACATAAATGCTTTGTCTTTTATTCTAGATAAAGTGGGTTGCATGATGGCAACTCACATTGGTTCCTATAAGGGCACTAACTCTATCTTCACAAAAAATTATAGGATATCCAAATTTAGGAAAGGATACTAATTTAGAAAGGAAAAATTGTGTTGTTTTCATTAATAAAAGAAAAGCCTGTGACTCAATGTGGTAGTAATTGGTGAACATTATCTTCAGCAATTAGTAGCTGATAGTTGTTATTTAACTCACTTCTATTTTATCTTTTCCTTTAAAAAGTAACCTGCTTTGTTTTATGTACAAACCTAATCTATGACCTATTTTTCCTTCAAACTACCATTTCAGACAACCTAAGATCCAGTTTTAAGTGTAGCACTAGAGTATTCCTTATTAAAATCTCATATTGTTTTAAAGTGTAGTGGTTCTACCACTATATACAGTTTCCTTCCTTTGTTAATATATCATGACCTTTTTTTTTGTAAGACAGGCCTGAAACTTATCTTGACTATCACTACTTTCCAACATAGAAGCTTTGTAGCAATCCTTGGATATATTTAAAATCCTATGGAAAAAAGATGAATCATTTCTTAAAAACTTGCTCCTTCCACAAAAGAAGCTACTTTTGAATTGTAGATATCAACCAAGTTATTAACAAGCTCCTACCATTCTCAACATCATGGAACTCATAAAAAAATGAATCCTTAAAATTAAGTAGCTTACTATGCTTATACCCAAAATATCTTTAGGTTATAACCAACACCTTGGATATGATTATAAACTCTAGCAGCACCAAGCAGTACAGTTAAATAAATGTTTGTCATGAGCTATGGCTAATTGGCCACATTCTAGATAACTATAGATTCAATCATAGGGATCTAATAAATGCTAAAATCTATTTTTCATTTTTGAATTGATAGAAGAGCATTTTAAACATAAAACAGTATATATGTGTTTGGTTCAATAAGAAGTATCTTGGGTCACTTTGAATTAGAAATGATCTGAATTTCAAGATTGAAAATGAAACACTTATTATATTTTAGCTATTTTTCCAATTGATATGTTCATCTATTGACCAAGGGAAGGCTAAATCAAGAGAGCTTTCAGTAGCATACATAATCACAATGTCATGGCTTAACATGAATATAGTCATAAATATAAGATGCTGAACTCAATTCTATAGATCAAATATATCTTAATACATCTACTGAACAAGTTCCATTTCTTCTCTTTTATTTGATCCTCATTGCAAGTCTGCAAAGTGATGTTGCACATAACATATTTGGATTCTACATAGTTGCATAACTTTCAACTACTGAAACATCAGTATTCTAGCTTTACATGAATTGGTATGGTGGAAAAAAAGGTACATTTTGTTCTATTGAAGTTTCATATACCCATTTGATTTTGTTCTATTCAAGATTCCCAATGTGCTTCATTCCTCAATTTATGGAATTTTTAAACATGTGAGGTCTGAATCGGAAACAAATTTGTAGAGAGGTCTTGGTAATATTTTGGCATTCTATGTGTAATATATTAATTGTTAAAACAACCCAATAAGGGTCAAAGGAGAAGCCAAAATTTGAAGGAAGATACATCTAAGCCTCTTAGATTAGTTAAAAACTAAAAGTATTACTAAAATATCTTACGTAGATTGCCTTCTTTTATGACCTGACTTTTGATGAATTTCATATATAATAATGACTATTGCATGCCTTAAGTATTCAATCAATGCAATTGGACTAGATTTATCTTCATAAAATCACATCAGTTTATTTTCTAAGCATCATGCTATATGGAAATTGGATAATTGAACCTTGATGACTATAATGCCTGACTTATGATCCTTTTCAGTGATGAGACTTGAGAAAAGAAATTTCTTTTCCATTTGGTAAATAAAAAACAAGTTTATTCATTAAACAATCATATGATTTTTCTATTAGATCATATTTTTGTTTTGGATTGGGCTATTCTCTCTATAAAAAGAATCTCGGACCTATTTGACAACTCTGATTAATAGAAGATTCTCTCTTTCAGATGGAAATAATTAACATACATTGTCTATAAATCCACATTTTGCAAACATCTATGCCTTCTAGAAATTATAGGATCATTTTAGTTACATTTGAAAACATTAATCAAGAAAAACCATATGTGTAGATATAAACATTAATCACAACATGTCTAATTTATTTGCAGATATATTTTCCTATGAAGAAAGACCATGCCTGACAATATGAACACTGAACAAAATGAGACAATGTCTGCATTATGGGCTTAGTTCCGAATAAAACTTATTAAATATTATTTTCCTTGCAAAAACTATAAAGGCTTAAAGACTCAAAGAATTCTAATCACAACAACCCATAGTCATTGTAGGAAAATGGTCATGTTGAAGGGGGCCACAATTTTTTTCCATTGTTGAATGTGGATTTCCTATTGGAGGAACATGGAGGTGTGAATATCCAAGCTAAGGATAAAACTCTCATGGAAGAAGATGATAATCTGCCAGAGAACATGATTGAAGAAGATGGTATTGGGACAGGTGATGAAGAGGCTCACAATGATGGTACTAGTGAATCTAACAATGATGATGAAGATGGTCTTGATATACCTTTACTTGAGAAGGCACACGAGCCCTTATACAAAGGTTCCCAAACAACTCTACTCTTAGCTATAGTGTTGTTGGTGAACTTAAAGGTTATGAATGGTATATCCAATGTAGCAATGTCATGTATGCTAAGGTATGCCATTTTTTTCATCTTCAATGTTAGCATACAATTACTATTCATTATATTAACAATGCATATTTGTTGTTGTAGGTTGATTAGTGAGTTTTTTTTACCACCATCAAACATTTTGCCTCATTTGTACCGAGAATTATCTAACATTATGGATTAGATTGGAATGAAGTATCAAATAATACATGCATGTCCCAATGATCACATTATATATCATAAACAACATGAATTTGCAACAAAATGCCCTGATTGTCATAGTAGTAGATATCAGTCAAATCAAATAACAAAAAAAGTGCCTCACAAGGTTCTTTGGTACATTCCCATTATTCCACATCTTCAATGGTTATTTAGGTGCGCTAGCTTAGCACAATTTATGGATTACCAAGCATGCAATAGAATTCAAGATGACATTATGCAAATGCCTATCGATGGTTCTACATTTAAAGAGATAGAAGAAACATGGTCACACTTTAAAGAATAACCTTGTAATCTAAAGCTTTCATTGGCAGCCGACGGTGTCAATCCATATGGAGATATGACATATGTTTACTCAGTGTGGCCTAATTTTGTTATTAACAATAACATTCCTCCTTGGATGTCCATAAAGAGGGAGTACATAATGTTGTTAATGATTGTGCTAGGTATTTTTTTCATTTTATAGTTATCTAAATTAATTTATAAATAGTATATGAAAATGGTCATAATAATAATGTAATGTTTATGTTCATTCAATTGCTAGGTAAATACCAAGTTAAAGATATGAACATGTATATTGAGCCCCTAATTGACGAGTTGTTGAAGTTATGGAATGGCATCACTATGTATGACATATCTAGACTGATAGGACATCAACAATTTCAATTCCATGCAATGCTTGGATGGACAATACATGATGCCCCTGGGCTAACTCATTTTTACGGTATGTTATATTGTTAATATCACATATTTTTGGTCTGTCATAGTGCTTACACATTACTATCAAATATTTAAGTTGCACATGATAATTGTACATGATTCACTTCTACATGATCTTTTAGGTCTTCAGACAAAGGGAAAATTTGCATGTCTAGTTTGTGGTCCAAAGATAAAATTTTGTCATTCGAGAACATTAAGAAAGAAGGTGTTTGATGAGTTTAGACACTTTCTCCACAATAATCATATATATCAAATTGTCAAAAAATATTTTTTCAATGGAAAAGAAGAGACATCATCAAGGCCATGAAGGATGACACCTCATTTACAGAAGTTGGAATATGATCGACTAAATTGTCGAGATAATATCCAATTTGTCGTCCGAAGTTTAAAATTTGTATTTTAATATTGCCTTATATTTACTAATGTTGTAATTGATGCTTGTGAAGGTTTTCAAGGCATCAATGAACAACTTTCTAGAGGAATGAAAAGTTATTCTACTCAATTTAGTACGTTACCATATTACAAGGATCTCCCAATTGTGCATTTGTTTGATGCTATGCATATTGGAAAGAATGTAATAGAGACACTATGGAAAATGTTGGATGGAAGGCATGATAGAGAACAAATTACCAAAATCTATACTGACATTCATGAATCCAATCATGCAGTAAAAGCTTCCATTGAATCAAATAGCAATGGAGATTGCATAAATACAAGTGCCCTTCCTTGGTTATTAACAAAGCAACAAAGTGATGCATTAAAAGAAGTCATAAAAAAAAAAAAATTTCCAATAGGATTTGCTACAAATATAAGAACTCTTCTATCAAAGAAAGGTGATTTTGGGCCAGGGTTGAAAACACATGATTGGCATACCTTCGTCAAGGTAAGTCATATTCTCTATTTATAGTATATTATTGCATTATTTAATAATATATTGAAATGATCTTTTTTAATGATTTCAATTCATCCTACCTCTATCCCTTCCACAATAGTTTGACAATAGTATTAAACAAGTTATATATGATCTTGAAAAATACACAAGGTTAGAAGTGTTTTTTCTTAGATTTGTAGCTTTTTCTCTTAAATCTATTGTATAATTTTATTTGAAATCTTGTTTATGTGATTTTGTGTGTTGAATCTCTTTTAGGTGGTTATCATCTAAAGAAATTGACAAAAAAGATATAAAATATTGGAAGAGAAAAATTCCACAGCTTATGTGTGAAATGCAAAAGTGTTTACCTCCAACCTTTTTCAATGCTCAATAACACTACCTCATACATCAAGTTGAGGAGATTGAATTGTGTGGACCTATACAAGCTAGATCAATGTGGATGGTTGAGAGGCACTTGAAATTTATGAAGGGCTTGGTTCGACAAAGAGCACATCCTGAGGGTTCTATGATAGAGGGATATATGATATACCAGACCATGGTGTACATTACTGAATATCTTCCAAAGTTTGCAGTAGATATCCATGTAGATCACATTTGGGATCCCAACTCTAATAACAAATTCGAAGGGGAGTACCTAACAAGGAAAGGTAGATTGAGGAGAGTGAGAGGTATATATATATATATATATATATATATATATATATTGTAGTTTAATAATTATTATTCATCATCAATATATATAAGTTGTTTCTAACTAGTGTAATTGTATTCTTTATAGTTGGTCATGAGGTGGATGCACTACACTTGTATATTGCAAACAATCTTGATTGGATGACGGTATGGATTGAACAGTCTCAAGAAAATGGTCGCTCATTAACATGGGATGGTGTTGTATCGTTGGTTAAAGAAGCTCATTGTAATGGAGATCCCAATGTTACACAAATGGTACTTGATCTAATATATGGATTAAGAGATATAAAGGTATGCATAAGATTACTAATCATCACCCATAAGTTTAATATCAACTCATAGATCGATGCAAATAATCTTGACATGTTTGAATAATTGTAGGTCAAACACCACAAAGCTATGTACTACCATGGTTATAAATTTTGCACAAAAAAGTTAGATGAAACAAAGAAAATGTGTGATTTCGAGATAAGTGTTGTCTTCGTGGTAACCAATATTTCATCTAGAACTGACATACATCCTCAATGATCTAAAAATTGATACTATGGCATTTTGGATGATATACTTGAGTGCAACTTTAATTAATTCAAAATAGTTCTATTTGTCATCAAATGGTTCAAGTTACAACTGAATCAAAATGATCTTGATAGGATTGTTATTGAACATGATAGTGGATTTACTATGATTAATACAAGGTCATTTGAGCCAATCGGAGATGAGCCCTATTATCTTCCAAGCCAATGCGAGCAAGTGTTTTATTTTGGTGTTCCACACAAACCAAGTTGGTCATTTGTTGTTAGACATGACCCAAGAGGAAGGTTGGTAAAGTATAATGTGATCGATGAAGAAGAAATTGAAGAAGTAGAAGAGGAAGTAAATGATTATCAAGAACAAAAGTTATGTAGTGATGAAGATGAAGAAGATGGTGATGATTTTGGTCATGCTAACAATAATGGTGATAATGATGATGATGATGTTGATGACGATCATGGTCATGTTGATGATCATAGCAATGATGGTCATGATGATAATGGTGATGAAGATGATGATAATGGCAATGAAGATGGTGGTGGTGAAGACGATGATCAAAGTGACAAGTACGATGATGGTGATGATGACGATGATGATGACATGGATGAAGATCATTATGATCAATGAAATGTCCAGCTAGGATCAATGTCAACTATGATGGGGTCTTGTACGACCAAACTTTTCTTTCTAAACCATATGTGCACATATAAACATAAAGTAGAACATGTCATATTTTTTTAGATATACACATTACTTACACTAAATTTATAACTTAAGACAAATGATTTACATATAAAATCTAGTTTATTATTAATATATTTTTTTGGTAAGTCTATTACTTTAATTTTTCTACTGATTTCTAAGACTTACTAATTTTTTTCACAGGGTGATATGGATGCACCATCTCAGACACCTTTAGTAGAGGTAAACATTAAATATTGTAAATTTTAATGTTAATATAGAAACAAATGTCATATTATTATGTTCTTTTCTTTATGGCTTTGGAGTTATTTTGATGAAATTTTACTGATATTTGAAGTCACAAATGATAGAAAAAACCTAGAATGACCGCTGAGCAGATGCGATCTAAAATATGGGCTTCATATCTACATAACATCACCCTTAGTACTGACCTTGTGTTCATCACCCAGAAAATCAAGCAAAGATACACTGATGAACTTTTTAACATTATCATTGAGGGTGACAAAAGTGAGGAGAAAGAGGCACTGAGAATAGAATTGGGCCATAGAATCGAATCTTTGTAGGTAAGCAGTAATTACACTAAAGCAATAATAGAAGTTTAATAGATATGAATATTTTATACTATCTTATGGATCATGATCTCTAATTCTATGTGTACTTGTATAGACATTTGTGCCATTTGTGACATCACATGGTGAACATGGTTATGGTCGTTGCACACAACCTTCGTGTAAGTACCACTTTGTTTTCATCAACATTATAACACTTACTTTTTTTTTGTGGACATTTCTAGCTAGTATCCCATTTGATCTTTTATCCATTGCAAATGTCTTTGCTAACAATATTGTATTCTTTAGCTCATGATGAAGTGCAGACTCCTCCTTCAGTTGCTGGTCCACTATTGCCTAGTGCATTGTCGGCAACAAGGGCCATGCAAACATCCTCATCTATGCCCACTAGAACTTGTAAAACATTGTTTTGCTATATTTTGTAATGTATTTGTACAAGTTGATGAAGAACAAAGTACCATATTAGTGCTTAAATGATGTCTACAGAAGCTTGCATACACACACCATGCATACATACATACATATATATACACCCACACATAGAGAGACATTTTAGTTTTGTCCAGTATACCTTTTCCTCATGACTTCTCATTTGCACTTCCGACATTTTTGGGCTCATGACCCTTGACTATTTCTCCTTGTAATATGTTGGTACCGTCTATTCCTATCTCTAGCTGTTAGTTTCACATGCAACATTTAATCTCTACATGACTTCTCATTTTATAATTTAGCTGCTAACTTTGTGTTCAAATTACTAGTAAGAATAAAGCCTTGTTATTACTGTGAATTCAATTTGAGTTATAATGAGGTTACTAAAGCTCTTGAACTTTGAATGCCATCAATAGCAAGTAATCTTCCTCATAGATAATGTACTATTTTTCTCTCTTCAATTCTTGCATGGAGTTCCCTCAAAGACACTGCCATGCCAGCCTAGGATGTGAAACAAGTATTCTTGAGCAACTTTATAATCATAGGTAACAAAGATAAGTGGTAGATGATGGTTAGACATAGAAACCTGTTAAGTAAATTCAAAATATAAGGTCTAGAAATATGAGCACACTGATAAAAAAATGGAGTTCTAAATTTTTTGGATTGGTGAAAGTTGTTGAGTGGGGGACAAAGAATCTTGCCACATGCTAAAATTGAAAGGCTATTTCTTTAATAATAATAGCTTTTGAAATCAATTGCACCCACAAACAAAAATGATGATCCTTTTTAGGTTAGTGGAGCAAATAATGAAAATGAAACTCCAAGGATGTTTCCCTTATGAAGACTTTTTTCGTGTGGGCCTTCTATACTACGTAGGCAAGATTTTGTCACCGGCTATATAGCCATGAAAAAAAGTGTCCAAGATTTTAGCATGGGAATGGTTTAATTTTGTTATTCAAAAATTAGTTTTTTTATAAGATAAAAGATGAAGATAGTTGAATTTTGATATTGATATTTGACTTGTTCTAGAATTTATTTCTTATTTAGTAATTGATGAGTAAAAGGGGTTTCATTGAAGCATATTGAGATGACTTCATAGGAAGGTTTGATTTTTCATTCGTGTGAAGACCCTACTTAGATGCAATGATTGCTATATGTTCCATTCATGAGAGATGAATTCTTGTGAACTAACTACTCATAAAATCCTTATAAACTATTGCAAAATCTGATTGTTAAAAATATCTCATTTGATACCAAGGTAAACTTTTTTGTGTACCAGCCAGGAGTCAAACCAAGGACCACTAGATTGATGCTAGGATGATCTACCACTGAGCTACAAGCCCTTTTGGTGACCAATCCATCTATGGTCACTAGAGACTAAAGCTATAATTTCCTCTAGACTTCTAATGGCTTTCACTATCCAACATAGGATACTAGGACTTAGCACAAGTCCATTTACCCACACCGGGTATACACAACTACTGATCCCAAATGGGCAATCCACTTAAAAAAATTCACCCACTGACATAAGAAATGGTGACAGTAAATAGGACATGTAGTCCAACCACAATCCACTATTAGTTTGGAATTCACCAAACCCACAGAACACCTTTTCACTTCTAGGCCTACAATCCTTGTAGCCTTTCCAATCTTATTTCTTGTATTTTCACCAACTATCCCTTAATGGCATAGGGACTTCTCCTATGTGCCATGATGTTTTCTCCTAAGTGGTAGATTCACCTATGTAGAACTAAAAGCATAAACTATTTCTTTTTCCCTGATTTTTGAAATTTCTTGTTACACTCATGTTTCTCTTTAGTTAGCACAAATAATCTATATTAAGAAATGTGATAGAGAACTATACAGTCTAAGCAAAGTTAGTGCACTTAATGGCTCAAATAACCCATATTAAGAAATGTGATAGACCACTATAGAGTGTAGGCAAAAGTTATAGTGCACTTGAAGGCTCAAATAGAGCTAATTACTTGTAGAAACTTGAAAGATTATAGTGATGATAAGAAAACATAGCTTCACCCTTCTACACAGTTTCCTCTCATTTGTGTTTCTCTAGGATAGTTCTTATTTTATCTCTCTTATGCACATTCTAATTCATTTTCTTGCTTGTTTCGATGCCACACCACTACTCCATCATTGGGAGGACTTAAGAAAACATGCGACTAATATATAAAGATGATTATAAGAATAGTACTTGATAAGGAGGAGATAATTTCCACAATAAGTCAAATTGTGATATTGCTATCAGGATTTAACTGTGTGATTTTTGAGTCCAACTCATTGACCCATTTTTCATGATTCATGTGTAGAATAGTACTTGTTCATAAAAGCCATAAGAAGCATAAGCAGTTCTCACATTAGTTGAGGAAACAATCTTGTGGACCAGACAAATCACATTTTGATCCTAGCATAGAACAAGGTCAGATATATCATATGCAGAGACTACAAGCATATATATGAGCATGTGTGCAATGACATGATGAATATATGATCTATAGATGCCAGTCATAGTGTTGTAAGAAGCATTGAGTTGCATTATTAAATTGTCATTTCAATCAACACAAGGAAACTTAAATCTGTAGTGTTGAATCATACAATGGAATAATTGCCAATCACTCTTCCCCTTCGAATGTATGAAAAATTCAAATCTTGAAATATTTCAACTATTAAGACTTAATTGGAACAAAAAGCAATATCTATGCCAGCTAGTATAAATAGAATGGCTAGAGTGTAGAAAAGATAATTTGCCATAAACCTTGTAGTTTTTATAATGAAGAATATGTTGGATACAATTGTTAATTGAGTATTATCCTTGATGTTAAAAAAATTTCATATCAGTCATCAAACAGAGTCTACCAAGCTCACATGTTCAGCAAAGGAAGGTTAGTGCTAACCGAGTTCACTTAGTCTCCAAAGGGTTTGCAGTGTTTATCGAGCTTCACTTGGTTAACACTAGAAAACCATTCTGAAGCAATTAGTGTCTACCGAGCTCACTTGGTCATCAAAGGAAATGTGGCAAAAAGTTAGCTTCTATCGAGCTCACAAGGTCAACAAAGGAAGGTCAGTACTGACTGAGTTCACTCAATCTCCAAAGGACTTTTGCAGGGTTTGCAGTGTTTACCAAGCATCACTTGGTTAACAATAGAAAACCATTATGAAGCAGTGGTCATCGAGCTGGGTCGACCAACAAAGGATTTTATTGTTTTGATATTAAGCTCAATTGTTTTGTGAAATAAATGTAGCCGACTAATGTTTTTCAGTTGTTGTAACATATATTTGAGCCGACTTGATAATCTGAAAGGTGTATATATAGATGTTTAAGTCATGGAATAATGGATGAGCATGGAAAAGCAAGTGTAAGTGTGAATATATGGATGAGGAAGGAATAAGATATTTGTGAGAAAATTCTAATGAAGGATTAGATATCCTAGAGGAGCTACAAAGTTGTATTCGATCACAAAGGATCTAGTAAAGTAGAACATAGATCTGTAATCAGTAATAGATAAGTTGCATATCGTTCAAGTCATTTCATTGTTGCTTTCTAATCATTGTGAAAATGAATCTAGAATCTCTTTACAGAGTTGGTTTAATAGCCATTTTGTAAATCCTCTAACAAGGTGACAATTTAGTTTCATTGTTCTAAAGACCTCTAACCAGGCCACTCCTAACAAGGTGATTAAATCCTCTAACAAGGTCACACCTAACAGTGTGTATTGTAACCTTTAATAGGGTTGGCTCCTAACAGGGCTCACTTCAGAAGAGTGAAAATTGGTGACTAGTTACTTGGTGGTTTTTCCCATATTGGGTTTCTACGTTAAATCTAGTGTCTCTTGTGTTCATTAAGTTAACCTTTGCATGCATATTAATAACTTTGAATGCTAGATTATCAGTAACTAGTTAACTAATTGAGTTACAGTATTCCTGCACTATTTACTGAGTATCAACAGTAAGTAAGCATTATAGAAATCTAAGGGATTTATTTTTGAAATTGTTTTTGTGGTAACTAATTCAGCCCTCCCCTCTCAGTTACTCTATCTTTATTCCAAAAATTGGTATCAGAGCTTTTGGTGCTTACAGGAAAAGATTTCAAGGATCTAAACTAAAGTTTAGGATGTCTTACAAAAGGGAAATTCCAAGACTTAACAGGGATAAATTCTCAACATGGCAAGGACTGATGAGACTTCATCTAGCATCCATTGGAGATATAGGACTGAAGTACCTTGATGAAAAATATGTAGAACCTTCTGGTACATTATCTATCAATGATATTGCTGAAAAGAAGACACAACATTGTGATGATAGATATAGCATCTGCTCTAAGTTACGAAGAATTTGATGACATCAAAGATTTTAAAACTGCCTTTGAAATGTGGAACAAGGTGAAAAAAATCTATGGAGGAGATGATAATGTGAGAAGAGCCAAAGTAGAAAGTCTGAGAGGACAATTTGACCAAATGAAAATGAGAGAGGATGAAAACATTGCCAAATATGTTGAAAGAGTTAAAGCATGTGTTAGTGCAATCAAAGCATCTAGAGGAGATATCAGTGAGGAGATAGTTATAAGTAAAGTTCTTAGAACTCTACTTCCTATCTATGCAATCAAGGTTTCTACAATTCAAGAAAGAAGATCTGAAGAAAATCATAAAATAAATTTAGAAGCCATAGTTGGAAGATTGACTGCATTTGAACTAGACAACTATGACAACTATGTTCCAACTTCCAAAAACATTGAATCAACATTTGAAGCCAAGCTTTAACACAAGGAGAAAAGAAAAAAGAAAAAGGAATTGCAGTTAGGAAGTGAAGATGAATCAAACCAAAGTTTAGACAGTGATCTTGAGGTGATTGAAGCTCTACTAGCAAGGAAATATTCTAGAGGCAGAGGAAAATATAAAGGCAAAGTCCCTCTAATCTGTTTTTCATGTGAACAAGTTGGTCATATTGCTGATAGGTGCCCAAACAAGTAGAACAAAGATGAGAAGAAATATTACAAGTACAATGGCAAGAAAAACTTCAAATCATTCAAGGATAAAGGTAAGAAAACATGTTTTATGGCTAAAGATTCTAATGATTCTAATGATGAAGAAAAAAATGAAATTGTCTACATTGCTGTGAAAGATGAGTTTGATAATGATGAGGAAATGAAACTCATTTCTCATGAGCAAAAATGATACATGGATCATAGATAGTGGTTGTTCTCATCACATAACTGGTGATAAAACTAAGTTTGAATATTTTGAAGGCTATGATGGTGGCAGTGTAAGATTTGGTAACAATGAACCTTGTTGTATAAAAGGAAGAGGAAGAATCTCTCTAACCAAAGAACTTATATGTGATAATGCCTATTGGGTAAAAAGACTAAAGCATAATTTTTTGAGTGTGGCACAACTACTCAATAATGGATTCAAAGTAGAATTCATGCATGGAAAAGAAAGACTGTTGGATGGAAAAGGAAAACTAATTTGATTAGGCACTCAAACAAAAGGTAACTTATTTTATCTTGAACTTGGTGAATGTTCATGTTTTATTGCTCAAGTTGAAGAAAGTTGGTTATGGCATAAAAGGTTGTCATGTTAGTTTTGATAATTTGGTGAAGATAAAAAAATTCAAGAAAGTAAGAGGCATTCCTAACATAAAGAAACTTGAGGTTGGTCTATGCAAGAATTGTCAGATTGGTAAAATGGGAAAGACTAGTTTTAAAAGTAAAAACTATCAGTCTGAAGATATATTAGAAATTGTGCATACTGATTTATGTGGACCCATTGGAATTGAAAGCTATACTGGAGAAAAGTTCTTTATTCTTTTTGTTGATGATTACTCAAGAATGATGACTGTCATGTATCTAAGGAACAAATTAGAAGCATTTGAGAAATTCAAATGGTATTTTCCCATAGTAGAAAAGGAAACAAGGAAAAGATTGAAATTCTTGAAGTTAGACAGAGGTGGAGAATTCATTTCACATGAATTCAATAAATTTTGCATTGAAAGAGGAATCAAAAGACAGGTATCAACCCCTAGAACTCCTAAGAAAAATGGAATAACTGAAAGAAGGAATAGATCTATCATGGATTGTGCAAGAACCTTAATGATTGAAAAAGGCATTGCTATCAAATACTAGAAGAAAGCCATCGGCACTACAGTTCATACCATGAACCGAGTATAGCTAAAAAAGGACTCTTTCAAAACTCCCTATGAGCTATGGTATGGCTATAAACCTAATGTAAGTTATCTAAAAGTATTTGAAAGTAAATGTTACATTTTGAAAGAATCTAGAAAAGACAAATTTGATGTGAAAAGTGATGAAGGAATATTTTTAGGATACTCTTGCAAAAGCAAAGCATATAAATGTTTGAACTTATCTACTCACAAAGTCATAGAAAGTGCACATGTGAAAGTTGATGAGTTTGCAAAAAGGACTGAAGAAGAAAGCAAAAGGGAACCAAAAGATTATAGAAGGTTTGTTTTCATTGAACTTTATATAGTACCAATCAATCAGGAATCTTCTACTCCCGAGTCATCAGTAACTGAGTCACAAGAAGTTCAAACCAAGCTATAGCAACACGAGTTACATTCAGATGCTACCAAGCAAGTGTCTACCAAGTCTAAAGAACTCGAGCCAATATCTACCGAGCTAGAACAACCAGAACCTGAAGTTGAAAAACAAAAGAATAACAATGAAATTCATTCAAAAGGCAAAGAACTTGTATTAGCAAAATATGTCAGGAGACATCATTCAACAGATCAGATCATTGGAGACAAATTTGAAGGAACCATGACAAGAAATAAGTTGAAAGGTACTTGTTTGGTTGCTGAGTTTGAACCTAGAAATATCAAAGATGCATTAGAAAATGATAGTTAGATTGAGGCTATGAATAAAGAGATAGAGCAGATAGAGAAAAATAATACATGGGCTCTTGTACCCAGGCCTAAAGATAAAAATTTGATTGGAACTAAGTGGATATTCAAAAACAAGTTGACTGAAGATGGTAAGGTATCAAGAAACAAAGCTAGACTAATATGCAAAGGATATGCTCAAGAGGAAGGAATAGACTATGGAGAAAATTTTGCTCCTGTTGCAAGATTGGAAGGATTCAGAACCTTACTTGCATATGCTACTCACAAAGGATTCAAAGTTTGTCAGATGGATGTCAAGTCAGCATTCCTCAATGGTATACTAGATGAAGGGGTTTACATTGAATAACCTGAAGGTTTTGTTGATCCAGATAAAAGAAACATGGTCTACAAATTACACAAGTCACTATATGGCCTGAAACAAGCCCCTAGAGCATGGTATGAAAGATTGCATAACTATCTTATTTAGATTGGTTTTCAAAGAACTAATGATAATAGTAGCTTGTATTTAAAGGAAGGGCCAGATGATAAGATTGTCTTGGTAGAAATATTTGTAGAAAATACTATTTTCATAGGGAATGATGATCTTTGCAAAGAGTTTTTAGAGCAAATGAACAAGGAATTTGAAATGTCTATGTTTGGTGAGATCGAATTCTTTGTTGGTCTTCAAATTCAGTAGAATAAAAATGGTATCTACATCACTCAATCAAAATACATCAAGGAGATATTGAAAATTTTTGGTATGGAAGATTGTAAACCAATTCGGACTCCTATGTGTACTAGATTAAAACTTACCAAGGAAGATGAATCAAAAGAAGTAGATCAAACCTTGTATAGATCTATGATTGGAAAGTTGCAGTATGTAGTTCATACTAGGCCAGATATTGCCCTTGCAGTTGGTATTGTAGCAAGATTTTCAAAAAAACCAAGAGAAAAGTACATGATGGCAATCAAAAGAATAATGAGATATTTTAAAGGAACTAAAGATTATGGTTTATGGTACAAATTTGGAGGTAATCTAGATTTGAAAGTGTTTACTAATGCTGATTGGGCAAGAAACCTTGATGATAGAAAACGTTCAAGTGGAGGAGCATTCTTTCTTGAAAAGAGGTTGGTTTCTTGGACAAGAAAAAAGTAGAATTGTACATCCCAATCTACAGGAGAGGTAGAGTATGTTGTTGTAGGAGTAAAATGTTCTAATATTGTTTGGTTTAAACAATTGTTGGAAGGCATGAAGGTGGAAATCAAAGAACCAGTTGTTATGTTCTGTGATAATACAAGTGCAATCAACAGATCTAAGAATCCAGTGATACATTCCAAAACCAAGCACATTGCAATAAAATATCATTTTGTTAGAGAATTGGTACCAGATAAGGAGATCAGATTGGAATATGTCTATACAAAGGAACAAACTACTGACATATTCACAAAGCCATTACCTAAGGATGCATTCTTCTATCTAAGAGGTAAGTTAGGGGTCACTCCCCTATCTGAAGTTCACTAAAATGAAGTTTTAGTGATGCATCAATGCATACCAAGTTGAAAATCTATCAGTTGATGTAGCATAATCAGGAAACATTGCATATAAATCAGTACTAAAGGTACACTAAAATTCATTTGAATTGTGTTGTCTTTGGCATGTGTTGTCAAAGAGGGAGATTTTTATTGTCATATCTTTCTGAAATTTTTTTGAGAGGAAGAGTTTGCTATGTAATTTCTTCATAGAGGGAGATTACTAAAAGAGGGAGAGTTTACTAAAAGGAAGTTTTTCTAACAAAAAAAGACTTGTTAGACTTGTTTTCAAATTTCATTCTGCTATGACATGTTGTGTTGCCATCAATGCCAAAGAGGGAGATTGTTGGATATAATTGTTAATTGAGTATTGTCCTTGATGTTACACAAATGTCATATCAGTCATTAGATAGAGTCTACCGAGCTCACATGGTCAGCAAAGGAAGGTCAATGCTAACCAAGTTCACTCAGTCTCCAAAGGGTTTGCAGTGTTTACCGAGCTTCACTTGGTTAACACTAGAAAACCATTCTAAAAAAAATAGTGTCTATCGAGCTCACTCGGTCATCAAAGGAAATGTGGCATAAAGTTAGCTTCCACTAAGCTCACAAGGTCAGCAAAGGAAGGTTAGTACTAACCGAGTTCACTCGGTCTCCAAAGGACTTTTGCAAGGTTTGTAGTGTTTACCGAGCGTCACTTGGTTAACACTAGAAAACCATTCTAGAGTAGTGGTTATCGAGCTGAGTTGGACAACAAAGGATTTTATTGTTTTGATATTAAGCTCAATTGTTTTGTGAAATAAATGTAATTGACTAATGTTTTCTAGTTGTTGTAACTTATATTTGAGCTGACTTGATAATTTGAAAGGTATATATATAGATGTTCAAGTCATGAAATAATGGATGAGCATGGAAAAGCAAGTGTAAGTGTGAATATATGGATGAGGAAGGAATAAGCAATTTGTGAGCGAATTCTGATGAAGGATTAGACATCCTAGAGGAGCTGCAAAGTTGTATTTGATTAGTAAGGATCTAGTAAAGAAGAACATAGATCTATAATCAGCAAAAGATAAGTTGCATATCATTCAGGTCATTTCATTGTTGCTTTCTAATCATTGTGACAGTGAATCCATAATCTCTTTATAGAGTTGGTTTAACAGTCATTTTGTAAATCCTCTAACAAGGTGACAATTTAGTTTCATTGTTCTAAAGACCTCTAACTAGGCCACTCCTAACAGGGTGATTAAATCCTCTAACAAGGTCACACCTAACAGTGTGTATTGTAACCTTTAACAGGGTTGGTTCCTAATAGGGCTCACTTTAGAAGAGTGAAAATTGGTGACTAGTTACTTGGTGGTTTTTCCCATATTGGGTTTCCACATTAAATCTAGTGTTTCTTGTGTTCATTAAGTTAACCTTTGCATGCATATTAATAACTTTGAATGCTAGATGATCAATAACTAGTTAACTAGATGAGTTACAATATTCCTACACTATTTACCGAGTATCAGTATTAAGCATTATAGACATCTAAGGGATTTATTTTTGGAATTTTTTTTGTTGTAACTGATTCACCCCTCCCCTCTCAATTACTCTATCTTTATTCCAATAGAATATTCATATTGCAATTAGTTGGGCTTTCCTTTAACATCCCAAGTCCAACATCTAGAAAATATTGTAATAAAAATCATGCTATCAGATACATTATTTCCTCTATAGTGGTTCTTGTAAGAAAGGGGTATAACAAGTTTAAGTGACAAATAATAGTAGTGCACAACCATTTTATGAAAGCAAATTAGTGCAAAAACCAAGTTTACAGAATGTTCTTGAATTCTAGATGAATCTACTTGTTCACTCAAGGATTTGATTGCTTCTTTTGCAGCTTTGCATTTACAAGATTCTGCCATAGCAAAAGATAGGGCTTCTTGTGCCTTCTTTGTGTGCTAATTTTTAAGATCTTGAAGTTGCATGACTTTACTAGGAACTGATAACAAAATGAGGCCAATGATCCAAGCCCCATATTGAATTTGTCTTCTTAAGGTTTTCAACTAGACCTATGTTAGAAGAAAGGGCTCTCATTGTTGGAGTTGGTGTAGTTGGTGTTGCAGAACAAGGTGCTAGACTAGATCTCCTTGAGAGTGCTAATATTGATTGTAAGTTCTTTGTTGACTATGGAATTGAAATAGCTGCTTTTTTTAGTGTTTGTTGAGAATCAAGTAAGTTTGAGATAGTAATATCCTTTAGCTATAGCAAAGGAGGTACTTGGGATGAAGATTCCAACTCTATACCACACTTGTCACCTTGGGTCTTTACTTCCAGAGTTGTAAATTGTGTCTTTGAACCTTTTATTTTTTATTTTTTTGGTCTATCTCATATATCATTCAAATGCCTAGGAAGCATGTTTTGGTTGTTATTATAAGATACCATTACCAGTTCTCATGCTTTTTTCAATTTGGAAAAACAAGAATCACATAAATAGTGTGGTTTATTTGGATTTAGTGCCAGTGCAACCTTCATGATCTTTCTAGAACTACATGAATGGTAGTGAACTAAACCACAATTATAACATTAGTTAGTAGAGACTAAAGCTATAATTTCCACTAGACTTCTAATGGCTTTCACAATCCATCTTAGGATACTAGGACTTAGCACAAGTCCCTTTACCCACACCGGGTATACACAACTACTGAGCCCAAATGGGCAATCCACTTCAAAAACTTCACCCACTGACACAAGCAATGGTGATAGAAAACATGACATGCAGTCCAACCACAGTCCACTATTAATTTGGAATCCACCAAACCCACATCACACCTTTTCACTTCTAGGCCTACAATCCTTGTAGCCTTTCCAATCTGATTTCTTGTATTTTCACCAACTATCCCTCAATGGCATAGGGACTTCTCCACCACTCCAAGAACCTCTTTAGGAACTTACTAAGGATCCAAAATTTTCTTAGGAAAATCTTGTTCCAGCACCCCCAAACTACTTCTTGGTACCTAGGCCTAGTTGATCAAGTTAGGCTAGGGCTTCAAGGAAGAATGGAAAAGGTGGGTTCCCAAGACCCCAATTACTTATGGAAATCCTTAACACATCAATTTTCAACTAGATTCAACACTTTCTTTGGTCAATAGTGCTTCCCAGTATGATTGTCACCATTCTACTTGCAAAAACCAGTCAAGCACATGGTCTTGCTCGACCTAGGGCCATCTAGGAAAAATAATTTCCATTCTCACCACACCTCCAACTCCTAGAATCATGTTTCTACATCCCTTAACTTGCATATCCCTCAATTTTAGAGGTTGTCACCAGTGGATTTGCTAGTTAGGGCTGCATTTGTACAAGTTCCTAGAAAACAGGGCTATTCAGACCCCTTGTTACTAAAATGCTAATAACTTGCAAACCCCAACTCCAATTTATGCCAAATCAAAGCCAAAAAAGTTATGAACACACCCCTGCAACTAATCCACACACTTAGCAATCATAACAGTATTGTATGGGACCGTACAACCCACTGTAACAGCAAAATTACCAGTAAATCAAAAGTTTTTTATTTGTTTTCTCCAAGCATCGACTACAATCTGATCTCCCTCACCTTCTAAGATCATACATGATATATAGAGTCCTTTAGGACCATTGGAACAACTAAGTAGCCATTCCCCAACTTAAAACAAACAATAACAACTTTTAAACAATGCCGAGCAACATATTAAAAAGTTATCAGCAACTTTTTATGCAACTTTTTGCATTTTTGCAAATCTGACTACCTAATGAACTCAACGAGTTCAAAAACAATAAAATTGGCTTATATTGACTCAAAAACCCTATTCTAAGGCCTCTTGGTCCCATTGAGCCACTTGGTTTATAAACACACCAAAGTGCTAATGGACCTTACATACATGAGCCTTTATTACAAAACGTGGGCCACCGAGTAAAGTATGGACCAAACCTTTATTCCAACACCCTAACTACTTGAATTCTCCCTTTCATGGAGTGGCAAGGTGTCATGCATCATAGGTACTTTCTCTCTTGCCTCATAGATACGTGTTCCACTGCCTCATTGGTTAGGTGTCCTGCACCACAATTGCTTCATGGAAACAGATCCCACACAATCTAGTCCAATATCAAACATCATGTTTTGGACAATGTACCAACTATTGGCCACATGGTGTTTTGAAGTACCAGCTATTGCATTATGGTGTTGTGCAATTTCCATTGCTTCTTCCAAAGAATAGGTGTTAGGCTATCTCTTATTTCTACCTAGTAGAAACTCTAACTGCTTTGCTGCCTATAGAGATTACTTTACAAATATATTCACAAAATGAAGGTACATTGTCTAGAATGAATGATTTTCCAAAAATGTGATCTTATTAATAATATAAATGGAAAGCAAATCCTTAATTAAATCCTTAATGGAATGCGAGCAAAAAAAAATTTTGCTAGTCAATTTCTTCAATTTGATTATATACATAAGTATGCTTTAATTCATTTGGTGTCTCCTTTAATTGTCATAATGTTTTAGTTGATAGACCAGCAGAGAGCAGTACTGCTGAAGCTGATCCATTTCCTAGAGCAGTTTGTATGATTAGTACTAGTTTATATGAAGGGACATTATTGCTGAATAAGAAAACTATGTTTTCGTTAAAAGAACGAAAGCTTCCAGGTGCTTTAAAATTGTTCTTATTTAAAGTGTAAATTTAATTTATTTTTATATTCCTCATTTTGGACTGATAAATCCTTTATGTTTTTGTAGGTAATAATGTTTTCTTTGAACATCTTTTTCATATGACATTGAGACTATTCAGACCCACCATATGTAAAAGGTATGTAGTTTCATATCATTGCTACATAGTTTTTCTTTTCTTCCATTTATTGTAATATATTAAAGTTATTGATCTAACAATCTATTTGTTTTTAAAAAGGTGGAATTTACAAATCGGGGAATTAAAAAATCAGCTCATTGCATCTTTTGACAAGAAATTTGGAAAAAATCAAAAGAGTAGCAAAGCATATAAAGACTGTGAGGGATCAATATAGAAGGGCTCTTAAGGATAACCCAATGTACGACCATCCTCCTATGATTCCACTAATGGAGTGGAATGAAATAGTAGAAGATGCAAAGGAGAAAATGCTACGTGAAGATAGAGATAATGAAGCAGCATAGGGAAAAAGGAGGTATGTCATGATAGTATTAAGTACATTGTAATCATGCACTAATTATTCATATTTGTAAATATATAATCTAAGATGTTTGAAATTGTTCAAAGATTGCAGGACACATCCATCACTACAAAAGCGAGACTAGAAAAGTTTGGCCAACACAAACTTGGCTCTGGTGGCTATATGAATCTCTAGTCTCGACTTGTAAGTAGGAGCAATGATATGAAATATTTTTTTTTAATATAATGTTGCAAACTATTTTGTTTAGTGAAACCATACATACAAAATTGATGATATTATGCAAAAAATACAGGGCACCAAATTCAATGTGGAGGTCATAGATGAAGATAGAAAACTTGCCTTGAATGAAGGCTATAAAGTCATGGCTGCACACCTATGTGAAGAATTTGTAAGCCTTGCCCAACAATCAAGTTCACCAAATGATATCTCACAGGTAAATTGGTTAGATGAAAAGTAAATGAAATTGAATAGTTGATCCTTTTCTTTTTTGGTATTAGTTTTGAACATAAATTGACTACATAACAATGTGCATAACATTTTATTGCAGCCTTCATATCCTACCATAGAACCTGCTCGTGACGAAGGCCATAATGTGCATTATAGTGGTGGAGGTATTAATTTTCTATTGCAAATTAATTATGCAATTATGAATACAATTTAACATGTTCAATTGCAATTTGACGTGTATCCTTTTTTTGAATATTTCAAAGCATGTTGAACATCATGCCAAAGGAGTGGAACATGTTCCAAGTGCTCAACATGTTGACGTGGTGATGAATCAAAATGTTAATGTATATGATGTGGCATTGGTAGGTAAGAAAAATGCATGTTATGTTGTACTAGTACTTAATTATAGACTGGTAATAGTTAAAAAAAGAAAAAGAGTATGCCAATTTATCCCATTCACTTGTTCTTGCAACAGAGCCCCCTTTGGTGCAATAGTCTCTTCCTCCTCCAAAGAGAAGGAGCCATCATAATTTGACATTACACATGCTAGAAGAGGAGGATAATGATGCAGATATGGATGCTCCTCTAAGAAATTTTCTTAAGAGAGCTTAGAAAAACAAAAAGAAGAAATGATGTTTTAAAAATCTTCTTTGATAAACCTTGCTGGATAATGAAAGAACTTTGTTTTAAGTCATTATGTATGAATGATGCATATTAATACTGATTTTTATTTTATGTTAATGAATATTGTTATGTCTTAATGAAGTCTTCATTAGTATTGTGTATTAATTAATTATATATCATATTAATGAATGTTATCTGATTGTATTGATTGAATGTTATAGTTCATAAATGGATGAATGAATGAATGAAGTATGTAATTAGATGATAATGGGCAATTTAGATTGATGTTAGGGGGAGGGGGGTGAGGCCAAATGAGCTTCCACCTTCACGTGGTTTGCCTTGTTAAGTAGAAAATATTATAGTATTCTTGAAACCAAGTGAAGCTCAAACTAACATAAAATGGACACTTCACATGTGGTAGGTCTAAAATGATCCACGACTACTACTGCCCATAACATGAATTTGTGAAATACATTCTAATATCACCAATTTCAACACTCTATTTGAAGTAGAGGAGTGGCCTATAGTCTTAGCATGAATTTTGAGTAATGCCTTAGTCCAGATTGCCTCAGAAGTGGCTAGAAGAAGCCTACACGAGTCTGAGACTATGAACTCTCCCCGCCTTGGCCAAGAAGAACTTGCCAACTCTCTACTGTTATGGAAAACTCTAGAGTGGTGTGGCTGATTTGCAACCAACCAATAAGTTCACAATTAAAGGAATGAGCCTTCCTTCACCAAGGATTGCTAAGAAATGACCTCAAGTGTACCAATTTGATCAATGCTCCAATCCTTATTGAGAATCTTGTCCCAATAAATCTCTAGATGAAACAAGGACACAAAGGGACTAGTCAAATGGTGAATAACACCTAAAGATCTAAAAATTTCATCCTTATATCTTCCAAGGTCACTCCAATGAATCCCAACCAGCTCCATTACTTCTTGTTGAGAAATCCCAACATCGACACCCAATTGAGATTGATCCCCAAGACCAATGCATCACATGAAGAAACTACATTCCCAAGTGCAATACACTCTTAGTCTATGATGCATAGGTGGTGTGTGGTATCGATCTTCTTCATATCAAATAGAAAACCCATTCATTTAGAAAAAACTCTTTACTCCAATGTCCTCTCAAGGACTTACCTTCCAAGCTACCCCAAGTGCACTTAGAGTTTCCCAAACACCATAACTTCTTCCAAAGCTTCAACCTTCATTCTTCCTTTGTGAATCATCTCCTCATGGCCTTTCCACCATGTTCCATCCATCCATTAATTTTGGACAACTAATCTCTTACCCAACATTCATATCTACCCTTAAAGCTAGTAGCCCTCACTAATCACTAATTTGGATTTCTCTCCAATAGTTCCCAAACAACTAGGGAAATTAAAACTTGATTAAGATACCCTTTTGGGATCTATACATCTTCCATAAGTTTCACTATCAACTCTTTTGCACCATACCCAAGATCTGATACCCCTAGCCTATCCACACTAGGCCTAATTCTCCAATTTTACGCAGCAGCCCACAACTCCACTCAACCCTATGATTCTAAAGGGTGAAAAAGTCCTTCTAGGGGTTGAGAAACAATAGATTTTCAAGATTTTAAGGTTCTACCCTTTACAAAACACATTTTCCACCAAACCCTTGGTTTTGGGGTCACTAATCTAGTGCCTATTCAAGAGGACCTCTAACCATATCACTAGAACAAAATAATTGCATAAACACTTCATAACTGATCCCCCCATACGCATTTGATCACCAAACCTCTTCAGTCCCAAAGTAAATTACTTTTAATATGACTAGTGTCTATCTGGGGCCTATTCTCAATTAGCAACCAACTATTATTATAGTTCTTCAAGAATATTCCTTCAATAAAATTTTATCATCATTGAGAGAGACAGTTGGGTCTACTAAATGTTTGTAGGTTTCAAGGGCCTGCTGAAGGAGTTCTAAAGTTTGAAGGAAGGAAAATTAATTAAGATTAGTTTAAAACACTTCTCCACCTCGCCCCCAAACTTGTCGTGTTGACTGGAGGTATTATTTAGTAGTATGATTATCAAGTAAACCCTGAATTTAATGCAATCTTCAAGTATTTACTCTATTACATCTCTATATCTTATGCTTCAATACATCTTGTCATAACTAGCATTTTAAGTGCCATATGTATAGTGTACACAACCTTGTCCAAACCACCACCCCTTGTTGTCCCCAAATGAAGACCCCTCAGTCCTCTTACCTCGAAAACTTGTCCCCCATTCTGCTGTCACCTGTCTCTCAGGGCAGTGTAACTATGGGTTTTTGATATTATGTTTTGCATTGCATTTGTTAGATTGATTCAATGGAATGTTAACAAATGAATTGCATTTGTCAGTAAATGTTATTCAAGGCTTTATGTAGCCCCAAATTTTTCAAAGGTTGGACTATTGTATGCTATTTTCAATGCATAATTGAATTTCAATCTTTTCTTGAGCATGCCAAGCTTCATTTTGGTTGTGTTTTTGACCTCTTGAACTCTATCTCATGTTTGCAGTTAGTTGTCAATTGGTTAAAAGAAGAACTCAACATCTCTTATACTATGCCAATCAGGTATTTTGCATTTACATTTTTACATGCTATGAACTTGGTAGAATTTTTTATTAGCCTTATTTCAAGTTGCAGTATTCCAATTCAATTTGCATGCACATTAAATATTTAGAGTATGGAAAGTGGGAACTAATAGATATGGTGTTGTTTTAAGTTGTTGGAAGACTAAATTCTTGGAGTGCCTTTATGTTTTGGTGAGAACTAGAGTTGGCGTAGAGGATTTGATTTTGTTTTGTATGATTTACATTATCTTAGTTAGCATTGAAAGTGCTAGGCCTTTTTGTAGCCTGACCTTACATGTGAGCATATTTGTTTAAGCTAATTAAATGAATGAATAATAAGGACTAAGGACTTGATGTAGTCAGTGTATAATAATCTGATAACTGAATCTTGTATGGATGGAACTATTAGTTACAGATTCTTTCTTTGATATTTACTTGTATACTTGTAGTGGTGGTAGTTTATACCTCTATTGTCCTTGCTCTATATATATTTGAAGAATAAGGGACTATTCACTCATGATTTGATTATAAGAGAATACTTATAAACCAAAACTCTACTTATACCATGGTATCAATTGGTAGTTGATGACACTTATTGGGTAAATGTTGATCTTCATTAATATATTATATCCACTTGCGAATGAATGTCTTGATACTCATACTCAATGTGAGGTATTCATCTTTGTTTTTGATACATTGATAATATAATATGTTACAAGTCTTTCCAATAGTATGGGGTAGCTGTTCCTAATTGATGTAGAGGATAGAGTGGTGAACCAAGAAATAACCCAAAATGAGCAAGATTGTAGCAATGTGCCAAGTGACCCTTCTAGGTCTTGATGGTCAAATCCTGCAAATGGTCAACTCCAGGAGGTTTTAAATCTTCAATAGGTTTTTTTTGGTCTATCTAACATGTACCAAGAATCACCTTTTAGTTTCAATACCTTTTAAACAAAAATGCACAATGCACCCAAATATTGTCAATGCAACTTTTCAATTCTGTGACAGAAGCAAGACAAATAGGTGAATAAATTTTGTTTTTCCCAAAAGACTCCTTGAATAAATGGATTTTTTAGATACCCTTTATCCTTATACAAAACATATGTAAAACTGAGATACACTTCCTTTGGAAAATATCAATGAATTTTTCATGTTTCCCCTATTTTCAACAATGTAAGAGTGATGCAATTACAAAGCAACCAATAGGAATACTTAATGTCTTGACTCCAAACTTTTTAGAGGCTCATAAAATGTCCCCAATTAGAGGATTCCCCAACCAATTTCTATCTAAGAGCTTTCTAGCCCCAAAAGCCCTAATTTTCCCTCTTGAAACCCTTGTATCTAGGGCTTGCTAGATCTCCCACATGCCAAACTTCTTGGACCAATTAAAGGTGTAAACATCAATGTTTCAACATTTTTAACATGATTCAAAACTTAAACACTGCCCTCATTAAGGCAAACCCTTTGTTGTAGGTCTGTACCCTTCAATTTACACTTTCTTTCCACAAGTTTTTGCTTGGTGGCAACCAAATCTTCAAATTAGTTATTCATCAGAGAGTTAGAAATCATTTTACATGTCAAATAAACATCATTCTATGAAGAAAAAATGAACATTTCATGGAATGAGAATGTTTTATTGGAAAAAAACTTCAAAATTGCTTTAAAATAGCCTGCTATAGCCAACAGTACGGGTTTTCGATGAACAAAACTTCAAATATTAAAGTAAAAAAAAGTAAGGAATCTTAAAAAATGTCTACCAAGATGTAACCAATCATTCCAACATGAAAGAATGATCCCAAAACCAAGAAAACTTCAATTTACTCTTGAAATAAAGCACTTTTTATTGCAAATTCTATGACAATCTGTACTATATTAAGGTATAGGCTGTACCAACACACACACACACACACACACACACACACACACACACACACACACACACACACACACATGTTCAGGAGTTAGTTCTCAACCTCCTTAACTAACTCCAATTCGTTTCACTACCTATCCCTTTATAAAATTCAAATTTGAAGGTTTCCCTCCAAAATTGCTCTTATAGCCGTTACATACAAAATTTGAATTTTGAAAAGCAAAAAACTATATCTAAAGGGACTTATTGGCTGTTTTAACTTATGAAATGACTTGAGGTTGTTATGAAATAATACTAGACCCTAACTAATGAATTCTCTACCTTAAATAACCACTAGATCCCATTCCAAGGATCAATTACAATTCTTCAACATTAGAATCAGCCAATACATCATGCAAAACCATATCCTTTTGTGCTTTCAAAAGCCATGATTGGCTATAGAATTGACCAATTGATATCATGAGATGCTCCATGATCTCTTTGATGACCTGAATCTCCAATGTGGCTAAGAAGAGCATATGATGCCCCTGCATCAAATTCACCACCTTGAAAGTTGTTCTTGTCCCAAGAACATTGTCTCGCATGGATGGTCTCTTTTACTCCATATTTCTGCATATGCTGCTTAGGAATGAAATCTCCTAGTGTAAAATGCCCTCTCTTCTTGTTACCTACATGCAAAACACTCAAATATTTATTAGAAATCTTAACTTCTACCCTTGGGGCAGTCACCATAGCTATTTCAACTATGTCTCTGTCTACGTGGACAATCTTTATTTCAGTCCCCTCAAGACTGTACTTCTGCTATCTCCCCACATGCTGCTGTGCCCTCTTTTCATTTTACCTATGATTGTATGTTCTTGTAACATATTTTAATTATGTAGGAATAGTTTTTATCTTGCCAATTACATGTCTGTCTGTAGATGTGGGTCATGTTATGCAGCATAAATAACTTTGGATGAAAGTTTAATGTTATAACAATGTTCACATGAGTATATGCTTATCCTGACCAATCTCTTCTTTGCTTGTCCTGATGATGGATTTTGGAGTTTGAATCATGATAAAAATTAAGGATTATGTTCATTTTTCTTAGAAACATTTGAATTTCAATTTCCATTGCCAAAAATTTGTCTATGCCACCTTAAAGCTAAAACAACTATGTTTTAATGTGAGCCTTAAGTGCAACATGAGTGAGTCAAGGAAAACATGATCAAACTATTATTGGGTTCTAAAATTTTTAATTTTTAATTTTAATGGGGATTTCCAGGTTTCAAAAGTTTATCTATTTAAAGAGTGTAGCATAGGGTCAATTTTTCAATTATCAATGTACTTGACACAATGTCAATGTACACATAATTGATCATGATGATGTGCCATTATGGTTGACCAATTGGTATTATAGTCAAATTGATGACTTTGATGCAAAGAAAGATCTTATAAGCTAATGGTCCCTATATTCATCCACTTGTTAAACTCTTTTCTTATTACTATTATGGGGCTTCTATTTTTCTCAATGTTTGTCATTTGTATAACTATCCTAGAAACTGTATCATGGTTCTTGCTTGTAAAAAAGGTCTATGAAGATTTCATTCTAAAACTATTTAAATGCTTTTGGATTCTACCTATTTGTTTCTGTTTCAGACTTTTGTTGATTTTTACATCATACCAATAAAGAAATTATGGTATTGCAAGTAAGACAAACAATACTCTGATGGTCTTCTTATCCCATTATTTTGTATCTTGGAACACCTCTAGCATGTAGGAACTCCTGTACATTTCGAATGACTTTCTTTTGAGTTTGTAATTGTGTTGTGACATTAGTTATAGTAGATCTTCAAACTAGTTTTATTTCTTTTGTTTGTTTTGCAAATAAACATGTGAGACCTTAAGCTTGAAGATATTTTCTTGGATCCATTAAAATTTTTTTTTTAAAGGATTCCAATTGTTGCCTAGTGGTGAGGGTCAATTTCTCATTCAGAATGAGATACTCAACATGTGAAAGTGACTTTGTCTGAAAACTAACCAAGTTGACACGTCTGCATGCTAATTCATCTCTCTATTCTTTCATCTTGTCTACTGTTTAGACAATGAGTGGCCTTGATTGGTGACAATATCACTTGAGGAGTACCCTATTGGCTTTATTAATTTTGGTTTTGGTGTAGCCCTACAAATAAATCCTATAATGTTACTTCAAGTTTAGGATATATGATATACATTTATGTGGTATGCCCAGCTTTTCCATTGTATTCTATAATTTTCTTCTTCCATCCATGCCAAGAATTTCTAAAATTAAAAAAAAACAATAATATATATCTAATTTATCTATTATATGTCTAAGAGTGACTGAATGGTCAAATGTTTTGGATTGAAGATTGTTTGCCTTTTTGACCACTTTCGTTTTGAGTTCAACTGATGATTCTATTTTACAGTATGCATCTAAATCATTTCAAATAGAGGAGATTGAACATATTAGTTATTAGATAGATAGTTTGAGGGGTTTTTGACTTCCTATTAGTATTGGCCAAAGCATAAATGCCTTTATCCCACCACTTGTACCAAGATACAAATGGAGGAAGACATTATGGGAGCCTATAGTCTTGACTATACCAGAATGAGTAATTTTGGTTTTTAGGTTTTGGTTTCTTTAGATAATCAGAGAGGTTAGGGTGAATTGAGATGGATCTATCTAGACAAATCAAAATTTAGATTGTGTAACTTGAACTTGTGTAAATGAATACAAATAATTGTTGTTGGATTTTGATACCATGATTCAAATTGAGAAAATGTATAGTTTCTATATTTCTCTTTTTAGGCTCATGGTCTTATTGTAAGGCTTTGTAAATTAGTTTCTTGGCTTGCACTTAGATGGGGATTACATCTCTCAAAGACCTATGTAATGTTTGGAAATAAAATATTCTTCTTTCTGAAAATGTATCTATGTAATTTGCAATACCAATTGATTCATGGTTAGAAATAGTTTTATCATTGATATGTGCCCATGATCAGAATAAATCTTATGATTGAAATATGTAACTTGTATATGGACTAAGATGTTTTTCCCTTCTCGCTACTCTAAACTATGAAGGGATGTGTAAATGAGGCCAATATGTTTCTATTAGTTTTTAAGGTAGTTTAATTTTGGATAATCAAACATACATTCATCAAACAAGGAAGAAATTCATGTGCTGTTTGACCAGAGCATGATTTACAGTATGCCTCTAAATAATTTTAAATAGAGGAGATTGAACATATTAGTTTTTAGATAGATAGTTTGAGGGGTTATTGACTTCCTACTAGGCTATTGAAAAAGCTAATAGGAATGAATAGTTATTTTAAACATGAACTTGGATTATTTTTAGGTTATAGAGTGATGATTTGGAGTTGGTTTTGTAAATATTATGTATTTCCAAAACCATATTTTTTTCCTTTCTTTTGGTTTTGTAGATTGTAATGATTTGAAGCCCCCTAGACTACAACCAAGAAGCCTTCAATCGACAAACATGGTGGACAAGAGGCTTTCAAGAGTACAAGCTACATAATATGGCATGTCTCAAAAGAATTCAGGAGGGCATGTGAGCCCTAAATTGGAGGACTTCTTAAGATAGTACTCCACCAATAGGGATTCAGTGCGTATGAGCATGGAGGGCATGTATTATGAGAAACATAATAACAATACCACTCTTGGTTTTGATAGGGATTCATGCAACTTGAGGATCAATGTTAACAAGCTTCCACTTTCTAAGCCCATGGAAGTCCCAACCACTTGGAACAACATCACCACCACCTATGAAACTCAGCCTAATATGTTGTTTCAGGCTGCATTGGAGCATGATGAGGATGACTCATCCAAGGAGAGTATGTTTATAGATTGTAGTCTTCAGTTAAATTATCACCAAAGGGGAGAAATCATGGATAATGGTGTGGGTATATCTACCATGAAACCATGGTTTAGACAATAATATACCACTAACATGAAGGAGGATGAAAATAATAACAACAATACTAGAAGTAGTTTTCAATCACAGGCAACCTTCACTTTAACCATGAGTCATGGATCATACTCTAGTGTTGTTACTATTATTCCACAATCAACTAGTACTGATTGTGTTACAGTTGAAACTAGGAAAAGAGGGGTAGGTGGAAGGTCTAGGCAACTAGTTCCCAAAAAATCCATTGATACATTTGGCCAAAGGACTTCTCAGTATCATGGAGTGACAAGGTCTATCTTCATCCATTTTGATGTTATTTTTTCTTGTGCATTGTAAAAATATAATTGACTTCCATGTTCCATTTAGGTTGAATTAATTTGAATGCATACCAAATTATTTCCTCTTTCAACTTTATTTAAAGACCTACATTGTGGTCTATACACAGGCAGTGTGTTGTTAATATTTCTATTTATGGTTTGGGATTAAGTGGTTTGAATTTTTTTATGTTCAGTTGAACTCTGGCAAGGTTGTAGCAATTGGACCAGGGGCTCGTAGTAAGGAAGGAAACACCATTCTTGTTAGCTTGAAGGAAGGTGATCATGTTCTTCTACTTGAATATGGTGGTAGTGAAATCAAACTAGGAGACAAAGAGTAAGTTTGCATCATTGAATCTTTACTTTCTTATGGTTTTGAAGCATGATTTGTGTAATGAATGCATTGGTCTTATATAAAAATTATACTATATAAGCAAAGCTCCAAGAAATGACATTGAATTTGCAGATTATCCCATGTATAGATTTCTCTAATGTAGATTGTCATCTTTTGTTGTCAATATTGGAATTAGGTATCACTTGTATCAAGAGGATGACATTCTTGAAATTTTGCAGGATTGAATTTGGCTATAGATAAGGTCTGCAATTTTGAATTTAGTAGGTAGGATGAATTGTTGCATCAAGGAAAGCTAATTAAGATTTGGAGTTTGTGAACAGTATAGATGATTGACTGTTTTGTTTTCATAGTATTTGTTTAAGCAACCTAAACAACCCATGGCATCTCATTTCTATTTGTTTTCTCTTAGTTCATATGACTTCAACTTTTTTTCATTGTTGTAATTTTACACCCAAGTCGGGAATGCTAGGCAATATGAGGGCACAGAATGGGACCTAGAGTAGCTATTTTTGAATTTTACTGAGTTCCAGAATTGATTGTCTAAACAAGTCATAGGGGATTGAGCTTGTGAGACCATTGTAGAGGTTGTAGGGGCTGTCAGAGTGTGATTTAAGATTATAGTGAACCCTAGAAGGATAGACCTATAAATTACCATTGGAATTGGGATCTAAGTCGTAAATCACCTTTTGCTAGAGTTCTCACCCATACATAAGTTTTTGCTCAGTATATTTGTGTAAGCTCTTGTGGTGATGTTTGCTTTCTCTACTTCTTTTGATTGTGGATTTTATTTATACTTAGAATAATTCTAGTCATGTCTGTCATTAATGCAAATATGTAAGCAATGAACTTTTCAATGGAACATCCATTGTAGTTTGTCTATCATGCATCACATTAAGTGGCTAGCACTTATCATGGTAGTTTCACTAACTGTTAAAGTGTTAAAACAAAGTGCACAATCATATCATATTTATTATGTTAAACCAGAAGTAGGAAAGAATTGTTATACTGAATAGTGAGCATGAAAAATAGCAATGCATATCCATCCCAGCTTAAAAGACTATGGGTGACCATCTTCTTGAACCTCGCTATTTGGATGATTGTTAGAATTTGGAAATCAATGAATTTTGGTGTTCTTGGGCAGCTCATTTCAGGGATCTTAACACCTTTCTCATAGCCATCAGTATTCTACCACACCTCGGCTTCTTCAAAAGCATGTAGAAATTCTCTTGTATTTGTTGTACTAGAGTCCCAAATCATGTTTTTTTAAAGAGAAAGCTGATGCGTTGTGGCTATCTAGCTACATGCATACCTTGATAAAATCATCCACATATTTCTTTTATCTTGGTCTTCACCATGTTTCTTAATGCAGCCTTCAGTAATTAAGCTTCTATAGGACTCGAACTACAAGAATCTATCCTACTTGTATTGCTTATGTTCACATGACTATCCTACACCATGTTGCAAGAATATTTTCTCTTGCCATAGTGTGTAGCCTCCAAAAAAATGCCACATTACTTTGTTTCATTAATTCTACTTGATAAGAATAATATAAAGGTTGCTAAAGTTTCTTTGAAGGAAAAGATAGAGGGTGCCTTGAGCATTTTCCAGTGGTCAAAAAATGTTATTTTGGAGGCTGCTAATGCTGTTAGGCGTGCTACAAGATGATCTCAAATTGAAAATGATATGATATGCATATGATATGAAGGCATTCTATAAAATAGTTAACATGCCTTGCATATGATATGACATTTTGCATGCATCCTGCACTCTCTCATCCGGCTGATTTATGGAGAGTGATCTAAAATGATGACCCTAAAACACACACAATCAAATCCAAAATGAACTTGCATTACAAATGGATTGTGGAAATCTGATACTATTGATTTTGCATGCATCTCTACTAGGACAATCACAACTCAAACATATAAATGCAAGTTCATTTTGGATTTGATTGTGTGTTTTTTAGGGTCATCATTTTAGATCACTCTCCGTAATCCATCATCAGTCGGATGAGAGAGTGTAGGATGTATGCAAAATGACATATCATACACAAGGCATGTGAACTATTTTATAGAATGCTTGAAAAAAAATTTACACCTAGGCGTTGGTAGAAATTTCTACCTTCATTGGTCAAAATTTCCACCTTTATTGGTCAAAATATTCGACCTTCATTGGTCAAAATTTCTACCTTTCTTGGTCAACATTTTCTACCTTAAATGGTTGAACTTTCTACCTTTCTTGGTCAACATTTTTGACCTTCATTGGTTGAAATTTCCACCTTCAATGGTCAAAATTTTTGACCTTCATTGGTCAAAATTTCCACCTTTCTTGGCCAACATTCTCTACCTTTAATGGTCAAAATTTCTACCTTTATTGGTCAAATTTATACCTTCATTGGTCAAAATTTTGACCAATTCCAGGTAGAACCTGCACCATGCCTATGGGAGGTTTTTGACCAAAGTATTGGTCAAAATTTCGATCGAAATTTTTTTGACCAATGAGTTGGTCAAAGCTAGTTGAAGTTTGGTCGAAATATGGGTCAAAATTTTGACCAATAATGGTCAAAAAATGGTCTCAGATGTAGTAGTGTAAACAGAGAGGTGTTTACCAATTACACCATCAAAAAATATTTTCAAATAATGGAGACTATGATGAAGATAAAGTATGTACTACATCCTTTGATGTTTGTCATATAAATCTAAGAAATCCTCCTAAAGAGGAGATTGATAGAATTACATCAAAAATGATTTCTTAGGTTCACAGTGATTACAATTTGAGAAGTAGGATAGTTGGAAATAAAAATTGTAAACATTCTAGATATTACTCATAAGAGGAAGGATGATAGTAAGAAAAATAATGTAGAAATAGTAAAGGTTAAAGACACTAAGACCAAGAAGTGGGAGCCCAAAAAAAAGGTCAAATTTTAGACAAATGAGATAGTTAGTACAAGTGTGCAAGAGAAGAAGTTAGGATCTAATATTGCCAAGAAAATAATGGTGCCTGCTATTCAAAAGATCTTAGCTCTAGGTATGCTTGTAAAACCTATTGTATCTAATATAATTGACATGATATCTATGTTGTCCCAAATAACTATCAAAGTGCCTTTATCTAAATTGTTTAAAATTGATGAACCCAAGAGTAAAACTTTAACATGGTTGGATGGGATGGATAATAGTAGTAATGGTTCTCAGAAAGGAAATTATTTTCCCTCCATGGAAATATCTAAATTTGATTTGGGTTAGTTAGTAGTCCCTAGGATTTTCATGGATTCATACCTTCTCACAGCCATAGCCCTAAATTAGGACCCAGTAGCTAGGATAGTGAGGATACTAGATGGGGAGTGTCTAATAAGAATTAATGCAAAAGAGATTCAAGAGGTTTTTTTTTTTTTTTGGTGGGGGGGGGGGGGGGGGGAAGCCAATCGTAGGACCATGACATCATTGACTTTCAGGGATTGGAAAAGGAATACTTGTATCGAAATGATCAAGTTAGACAAGCTGCATTAAGAGGACACTTGCCTATAATTGGTAATTTGAATTTTGTCACAACATCAACTAAAGAGCATTTTAAGAAGAAATTTTTCAATACTAGGGCTATTAATACGTACATGACTTTATGTAGGGGTTTTGGTGAAGATAAAAAAGCTTTTATGCCAATAAACTTCATGTACATGATGACATTGATTGCTTCTTTTGGTTTGGATATTGTCTTTGATTTTGCATCTTATTTAGTAGAGGAAATTAGCATATGACTGATTGGAATTACAAAGAGAAAAGTTGAGAAAACGTTTGGCCATTATTCATTGTTGATGCATATGTTCTTGTTTAAAGGGGTTACTTTGTAAAAAAGATGGTTCTAAACAAAAAATATAAGGGAGAAGCTTTGCCAGTCTAGTTATGGAGTGTAGATATGACCTAGGATGCAAAGGAGGCTATCTTTATGAAATTTGTAGGTATTTCACATCCACATTAAGGAGCCTCATATTAAGGGACAATCTTAGAATTCCTAAGGCACTACTAGATTTTATTAGGCCTATGGACAACCCTAATGATTTGAAGGCATCTCACAATTAGGTAGACATCATACCATACCCTATGACTATAGTTCTTAGAGTGTATGGATTCTAAGGGATTCCTCATTTACTTCCTTACTAAGTGCCTTTGAAGGTGGAAATAGTTAAAATGCTATGGTAGATATGTGGATTAGAGGAAGCACAATTGACTAGTTAGTCTAGAGACTCAGTTGTCCCAAGTTGCATAGTTGCTCACTAGTTCATAATCACCAAGGATGCCTGACCATTTTTGTACAAATTCTTAAACCCCTACAAAATGTCTATCTCTCATGACCATTTCAATGATAGTGAACGATTTTTGTAATGTTTTCAAATGAACGACTAAGACTGGTGCTAAGGATCACCAACCCTACTTCCCTAAAGACAAAATAAGAAATGAATTCTTTCTACAAGAGCAAGAGATGATAAAGGAAAAGTGCAAAGTTTACTCTAGGGTTCTAGAATTTAATAATTTTTTTATGGAAATTACAATCCTCTAGACGATGCCAAGATAGAGGAAAATAAATTAAATAAATTGATGATCACATTTCCAAAGATCATGGAGGCTATGAATAAAAAGATGTTATTTTTTATTAATTCTTATCCTGATAAGGCCTGAGAGGTCATGAGAAAATTATCTTTCACCCCTGTAGTAGCATGATGGTAGCTAGTAATTTAGAGGAGACCTAGTTACAATGTCATTTAGAATAAAATGTCTATAATTAAAAATGGTAAACAAATAATTGGGTCAACGAGTGTTGTTATGGAGGAGAGGCTTGATGAATCAATGCGTGAGAGGAAAAATATAGAGGATAAACATATGCCCCAAATAGAAAAGTACTCACCTGCCTAGTCCCCATTACACAGGAGATGAACAACTCACTAAGGAGTGGATGGAACAATTGGGATCCCAAGGAGGCATATTTTATCACTGTTTTAGAGTTGGAAGAGGGGAATCCTCAAGAACCTCCAATGCCTAGCCTAGAATTAACTATTGCCGATTATAAAGGAAGGGAAATGGAACTTGTGGTAGAGAAAACTAGTCAAGAGTTTCTTTCTGATGACAACTTTGTCAAATCTAGAAATTTCTACTAGTTTGCATGGAGGACCAATATTATATTATTTGAGGAAAGATGTAATAAGATGAAAGTAGAGCATCCTAAGATGGAAGAGGTGGCTCTACAAAACGAAATAAAAGAGGACATGATGAAAGAGTTTAAGAGCTTGACTCCTGAAGAGGGGAGGAAAATGATAAAATCATTTGGGGTCTTTCTTCTACCAAATTGTGACATTTCTGATGCAATGGTTTTTAATTTTGTTACCAAGAAATTAAATGCATAATAAAAGGTGAAAAAAGAGATAAATGTTACCAATTCTAGTGAAGATCCTACTACATTAGTGATTTGGTGAATGAGGAAAGGATCCAAAGCTAGCTCCTCTTAGCCTAATGATTCTAGTTTGATAGGAAATTTGATTGTAAAAAGGGTGGATGATACCCCAAGTAAAGAAGCTATAGAGCTAAATGTTGGAACAACTAACCTCACCCTAGCCAAAACCTTGAGGGAAATAAGGGATATATTGGAATTGTAGAAAAAATATGAGAATGTTTTGGAAACATATAATAAAGAGGTGCAAAAGAGGATAAAACTTGAGAATAAGGTAATGGGTCACCAAGGATAGTCTAGTAGGCCAACAATCATTTATCCCTGTCCACCAGTGGAGCACTTTAAATCCACTCCTCTAATTGAAATTCTAGACATACCACAGAGACCTCAGTATCATATTGCAGAGTATTTTGAAGAAGAAAAGAACAAATTTTGGGCATTACATGTGGAACTAGATATTTAGTATGAGGATAGATTGAGGAAACCAATTATGTATTTAGTAGATAAAATTGATTGACTAATGTTCTATGATCAATTAGCAAAAATAATAAACATATGGGAGGAGCTAAAAGGAAGTGATGATGCCTTAAAGTCAATTGTTAATAAATGGAATAAAATGGACAAAGATGTTATTCTATTGTGCTTTTCAGTCATCAATTTATCCTATGAGCATATATAAAAGATTTATGATTTGACCAATGATCTTTCTGAGTTTGATGATAAGAAAACTGCATTGTAAAGGAGAATCATTACTTATCTTGCAAAATATAAGAGTGAAAATTTTAGACTCTTCTCCCATGCCCTTGATAAAAAGGATAAAATAAAAAATGAAGAAGAGTGGGCCTAGGAATTGGATGACCTATTATGTCTTAGGATGAATAGAGTCATAAATGAGAAGAGAAATGCATGGTGGGAAAGTGCAACTAAAGAAGTTGTAAAAGTGCAATTATTTTATGATTTTTTAAGAGAATATTTCATCGAAATAGAAAAATTGGGAGATTATGTGATGAAGAAACAACATGTTATTCTGAATTTTAATAGGCCAAAAATACACACTTTTTGACAAGTGGATGGATGATTTTGTACATGCAAAGCAATTGGAAATGTGTGAAACTGATTATGATGAAATGGAGCAAGATGATTTGCAAGTAACTGACACATCAGTAAAAGTAGAAGAGGACAATGGTAAGCAAGCAATTATAGTTACAATCCAAGAGGCCAAAACTAATGACCAAGTGGTAGGAGGATCAGTTGTAACTATTCTTTTGTCAGTGCATGATGATGTGGATGAAGAGCCTCAAGCTAAAGTAAGTATACAAACATTAGAACTAGGTCCATAATGAGGAAGTCCATTGGTTACATCTCCTGTAGAACAAAAAAAATATTAATACCAATCATGAAACTCCTTAACAACAAAAAGTGTAGCATAAGTGGTCTCACAAGAGAATATTCATGATAATAAACATTCTATTGCACTATTTTTTATCTTTTGTGATAGTAACCTTGTAAATATCTTTTTGTCTCGAGGAAAGCTATCAATACTCCCTAAGCCTGAAGCTTGTTGTATCTCACACTATATAAGTGAGATTCCAAGTCTATGGAAAGGATCCAAATTATTATATAACTTTTTTTTTTGCTACTTTTATTCAGTCCAGTCCTTAATGCAAATTTTATGATGTATTTTCTCTTCAAATTTTAGAATACATTAATTTTCTAGGATCATGGTGTCTTTTCTTGAGTTGTTTTGAGTTATATTTTGATGTTACATAATTTTCAAAGAGAATAAGTACAAAGATGAACTATCACCATATCTTTTCTCTCTAAATCCTATCTCCATTTTTATTAACTGGTTATTTTGAGATTGTATGAGTAAAGCTTGTTCAATTTAATGCAACTAGGATAGGTTGTATATCAGTTCACTATTACTTTTAATTCAATGGATTAAGTAAATTATTTAGTGAATATAATAACATCTCTAGGTAGTAAGAAGGATTTATGTCATAATGAGTTTTAGGGAGAATTGTTGATATTATTGATTGTAATGCAACCAATTAGGTCAAGAAATTGGATAGACTCTAAATCCCAATAGATGAGGCACTGATCAATTATTTCAATTTTCATATAAAGATATCATAGATAGACATCAAGAAAAGTCTTAAAATCAATATCAATTTTACTTTAAATGTATGAAGAGTATCATAGTTGGTCAATACTTGTTTACACTTAATCTTTATGTTTTAGTTAGCTATTGCTATCTAGAATTACTTGTAGATCTGAGAAGGATTATGACCAATCTACTATAGGGAATGAATATTGTAATAAAATTTCATTAAATGAATGAAATATGAAAGTAGTATCAAGTTTTGAATCTTTTTATCCCTCAGGTGCACCCACCTTGGTTTGTTAAAGCCAAAAGAGTAGAAAATCTTTTATGATTTTGTTGAAGTTGGGTCCAGATCTGAAGATCATCTAGTTGATAATGGGAAATAGAAAATCCTTAGGTTATTTTGATCTTTACCATCTTGGTATCAAGTTTTTGTTGCTTGGCAGTGTAAAAATACAAACAGGTTCAACAATTGATAAGTAGGAGATAGTTTTCACGACAAGTTAAGTTGTTATATTGCTATAAGGATTTAACTATGTAGTTTTTGAGCCAAACTCATTGACACACATTTCATGAGTTATGGTTCATTCAAATGCATCTCTCATGAGCATGAATGGAACAATTAGTACTCATTAGATCTAGGTGATTCTCACAGAGGTATAGCACTATGACTTCTTGGGAGGTCACCCATCCTAGACCACTCCATCTCGAATGCACTTAACAACAAAGTTTCCTCGATGGTTAAAATCACTCTTCTTGCAACCCCATTTTCAAAACCTTTACCAAATTTTGTGCCTTATGAACTATTCATTTGAAAGCCCCTTAACCTCATCAATTGATAAGTAGGAGATGTTTTCCATGGTAAGTTAGACTGTGATATTGCTATTAGGATTTAACCATGTAGTTTTTGAGTCAAACAAATTAACCCATGTTTTAGGAGTAGTAGTTCACACTAACCCATATCTCATGAGAATAAATGGAACAAGTAGCACTCATTGGATCTAGGTGATTCTCACATAGGTGAAGTGTCAAGACTTTCTTGGAGGTCACTCATTCATGTACTACTCTTGCTTGAGCATGATTAACTAGAACATTATGTCCATGGTTAAACACACTTTACTTGCAACCCCATTTGTAAAACCTTCACCAAGTGTTGTGCCTTATGAACCATTTATTAGAAATCCCCTTAAGCTCATTAGTTGACAAGTAGGAGATATTTTCCATAGCAAGTTAAATTATGATATTATTACCAGGATTTAACTGTGTGGTTTTTAGAGTCAAATTCATTGACTTGAGTTAAATGAGTAGTTTTTCACATGAACCCATCTCTCATGCAAATTAATGGAGAACCTAACACTCATTAGATCTAGGTGATGCTCATAGATGCGAAGCATTAGGATTCCTAGGAGATCATCCATCCCAGTACTATTCCATCTCAAGTGCACTTAAGTATAGAGTTTCCTCCATGGTTAAAAACACTCTACCTGCATCCCAATTTGAAAAACCTTCACCAAATGTTTTGTTAATGAACCATTCATTAGAGATCCCCTTAAGCTCACTAATTGATAAGGAGGATGTATTTTCCATAGCAAATTAAATCATGATATTTCTATCAAGGTTTTAACTATCTAGTTTTTGAGTCAAACACATTGACCCATGTTTCATGAGTAGTGGCTCACACAAACCAATATCTCATGAAAATAAATGGAACACTTAGCACTCATTTGATCTAGGTGAAGAACCAAGACTTCCTAGGAGGTCACCCATCTAGTACTACTCCAACTTGAGCATGCTTAACTAAAAAGTTTCCTCCATGGTTAAATCCACTCTATTTGCAACCCCATTTGAAAAGTCTTCACCAAGTGTTTTTCCTTATTAACCATTCATTAGAAATACCCTTAAGCTCATCAACTCAATAGGAGAGTACAACTATGAAACCTTTAATAATCCAAAAGGGAAGAAAAGGGCCAATGATCCTAACCTCCAAAATAAGAAAAGTCACAAGAGAAGCACAATAGCCTAGAAGCTTTCTTTTGAAATACCAACCACCAAAATCTAAGTAAAAATACATGATCCATCAAAGAAGAAAACAAAAAACCAATTAGGGGGCACAATAACTTCCAAATATCCTATAACCAATGGCATCACTACTGAAGATAAAAGAGAAGCAATGGATAGGACCCTCACTACCAAGATAAAAGACAACCAAGTAAACTACCTCTAGTACCAAGAGGAGATAAACATACAAATCATTGAGAATAAGATTGACCACATCCCTTACCAAACTAATGCACACACCAAGAAAAAGGCACACATGAGGTAAGGATTCTTTTTGACAAAAATGTGAGAGAAGGGAACTCCATACCATCTTGATACAATTGAGAATATAATTACCCAAGAACATGATAGTCTATGAAAGAAAAACAAGTTGTCACCTCCTTCATTTGATTCTCCTTTCATAGAACCCTCTTGCAATTTTTCTACTTCCAAGAATCCTAGCTGCACTCTTGCCACCATCAAAGGACATAAAATGCATCAATAGAAATCCTCAAATAAATACATAATATGATTTAAAATCCACAAACATAAGACTGACTAGATGGGTGCAAATATGCTCAAAAACCTAGGAAGAATTGATTATGGGTAATGCTACAAACATAAATATCCCATCGATAAAATCAAAAGCCCCAACACCAGTGTCCTATGTAGAACATCCAAAGGCCCAAGTTACACTCTCAATCACCACTACTAGGGAAATAAAGACCCCATGAACTAAATCCACCCCAACATCTACAGAGAGAGACCCTGAATCCTTGTAGAAATAATCACCCTCCCCCTCATCATTATAGTCTCCATCCTCCTCTACAATGTCTTTTTTAAATTGAAACCCTTCCCTACTCTCACTCCCACACTTCTATAACTATTTTGTAATAGCTTCATTGTTATTTGTTATTTTGAACATGAAATATATTTAATTTTGAGCATAAGGAATCTTGCATTTAAATAAAAAATATGCTAATCAACAATAGTCAATTAAAATGTCAATAAATAATTAAGTTAAACACATTGGAACCTCATTTATGTAGAATTAACATTTATACAAGTAGATAACAACAAAACCATTATCTATACACCTTATACTTAATGGAGAGAATAATAGTAGATACAAAATTATCATAAGAATGAGACTATGCCAAGTGGATGATGATGTAAGAATTTAGGCGACTCTTGAACACCCCTAGAATTAACTACTAGACCAATTTATATCTTGTGAAAGAGAAAAATTTAAAATAATAGCTTACTTCAAAAATACAAGATTGATTGATTGATTGATATGAAACTTTAATGAGATGAATTTTCTTATAAAGACAAGTTTTGAAGATAATATTAGACAATATTGTGACATATGTCATAATGTTATGTCATCAAACAATTACATTAATAAATTGACTTACAGTTATCAATTAGATTTAAGTAAAGTCATTAATATATGATTTAAGCTCTGCAAAATACTAAGATTTCAAGAAGAATACCAAGGAACAAAGTAAAACTTAACATATGGATAAGTCCCCTACAAGCAACTTTTGAGATACAAGGCTTTACTAGGTTTGAAACTTGATTCACGCCATCACTATCCCTTGAGTACTTGATTTAGGGGGTACATTATGATGCAAATATGATAAATTATAATGGGTTATAACTATTAGGCTAGAGTAGTTTCTCATTTACAATATAAATATCTCACAAACAAATAAAATGATATTTTGAGTAACACAAAACTTAAGCTATAGAAAAGAGGAATATCACAAATTAAGATGATGTATGGAGGACTCAATGATGCCCCATATTTGAATATTTTATGTACATAAGTGTAAATAAGAATGATGTGTGTTCCCTTAGTAAAATTAAGTTATAAGATTTAGTATAGGCCAAATAGTGGAATAAGTTAGGAAATACCCCTTTTCATACCAACAACCCCCTACTCCCCACCAATCACCCTTTTGTGAAACATAGATGGATATCAATATATGAAAAGGTGAAACTTTAATTGGATCCAACTACTAGGTCATTTAGGTACCCATGTACATGTGAAATATAATATCTCTAATGGAGAAAAATATCAAAGGTGATGAGATAAAAATCTTCCCCAAAAGAGAGGTGAAAATACAAAATAATCTTAAATGAGAATGAGAAGGACAAAAAATAGTGAATTTGTTTTCCTTTCCCCCATTGCCCCAACATAAGAGAGAAAAGAGACCATGTATCCCTAGTCTCAAAGTAAATCATGTACAAATTGTAGAAGATTAAATTTAGAAGTAAACAATTGTCCATAATTATTGGACAATGTTCCTCCTCTTAAAAATAAACAAATATATATATAGATATGAAGTATCCCTTGTCATGAAAGAAATATGTAGGAAGAAATACCATAATGTATGAAATCTCTAAAAGCTAATCAATTTTCCAACTTTTGATGCTAAATGTTTCCCCTTCCAAATAAAGCTCTCTAGGCCACACTATTGAGACAAACGATCTAGGATCTAGTGTAGTAAATGGTCTAAAGAATCCAATGTTTCCTTTATAGATAAACATACCCCCTCCAAATCTTGTTAAAAAATATACCAACTCATGCCAAATGATGAAGATCATTGATGTAGAGAATAAATGAGAGGTTTAGAGTGCTTCCTCACAAAAATTGAAGAAGTATCATCTCTATCAACATTTTTATAAATTAATCAAATTATGGTGTAATGTTACAATTTGAACCACATGCAAGTCATTCTATGTAAGTCTCCTCTATAGCCAAATCAAAGATGATGATCAATCCTTAGTTTAAAAATCTTTCTTTTCACTTGTCATGCCTAGTGTCCTTAATGTTAGGTATGGACTATGCTCAAGAAGAAACATTTGCATGTCATGTAAAAATGTATCTTTAATATTCACATATGGAGTTTATTGTTAGGATATTGAACTTCATTACTTTAGTAGAAAAATGACCCTCTAGGATCACATTGATTTAGAAAAGACTATTGAAATCCCTTAAACTTTCTATTTTTTCCTCATTTCTTCCTTTTATCATATTATGTAACAATTTCTCTTTGATCACTTTTGTTTCCTTGTGAAGCTTTGAACCACCATTTTACTACATATTCTTCAGCATACCATTTTACCTTCTTCTTTTATTGTTGGTCAATGAAGCTGTTTCAACCTCTAGATTGACATGTTTTCTCATTCTAGATAGGTTTTCACTTATGGGCTATGGAGGAGGACAAATCTCCATACTATCTGATTATTTGATCTATTGTCTTTGTTCTAGTATATTATTTTATTCTCTATTATTTTCTTCCATATATCTTACCAAACAATTATGTCTATAAGTTGATCATGGAGGTGAAATTCAATGCCATTGGCCCTAAAGGAAATATTAGCATTGTCTATTAGTGCAAAACACTTAGTCATTCATATGGAAGAGTTGGTTGGTCAAGTACACTATGACTGAGGTGTTGGTGTTTTTACACTACTAAGCAAAAATAATAATACTAAGATGATGTTCATAATAACCTAAGGATTAGCTACTTCCTATAAACAACTATATGTTCTTCAAATTTGGACCTAACTTCAACAAAATCATGAAAGATTTTCTACTCTTTTGGCTCTGCAAAACCATGGTGGGTGTACCTAAGGGATAAAAGATTCACAACTTGATACTACATTCATATTTCATTAATTACATGATATTTTATAACAATATTCCTCCCTTGTAGTAGATTGGTCACAATTCTTCTTAGATCTATAAATCATTCTAGATAATAGTAGCTAAGACTCAAAGGTTAAATGTAAACAACTATTGACCAGCTTTGACAGTCTTCAAATATTTAAAGTGAAATTAATATTGATTTTTAGATGTTTCTTGACATCTATCTATGATCTTTTTTACATGCTAACTAAAATAGTTGATTAGTGTCTCATCCATTGGGATTTAGAGTCCATCCAATTTCTTGACCTAATTGACTACATTACAATCAATATAATCAAAAATTCTCCCTACAACTCATTCTTACATAAATCCTTCCTCATGCCTAGGGATCCTATCACATTCATTGAAGCATTTACTCAATTCATTGAATCAAAAGCAATAACAAATTAACATACAACATATCCTAGTTGCATTAAACTAAAAAAGCTTTGCTCACACAATCTCAAAATAACCAACCACTAAAAATGGAGACATGATTTAGAGAGAAAATATAATGGGAATAGTTCATATTTTTATTAATCTTCTTTGAAAATTATATAACATTGGGTAATATTTAGAACAATTAAACATAAGACATCGTGATCATGGACAATTAATGTATTCTCAAAATTTGCAGAGAAAATACATCAAAGAGTTGATATCAAGAAAAACTAGACCGAACAAAGCTTAGCAAAGCTAAAATTATGCAATGACTTAGATCCCTTCTCTAGCCTCGAGATCTCACTTATATAGTGTGAGATGCAACAAGCTTGGGGCATAGAGAATACTAATAGTTTTCCTTTAGATAGATAGATATCTACAATGCTGTTATCACAAAAAGATGAAACTTGGTGCATTAAAATGGTTTACATCATGAATATTCTTCTATAGGGGCCAATTCTGCTTCACCTTTTGTGCTAAGATGTTCATGATTGGTTTCAAAGTTGTTGGTGCTCGTCAGATGGTGTGATAAATGAAGTTGCACACGGTGGACTTGATTCGAATGTCTACAATGTTACTTCAACTTGAGAGTCTACATCCATGTCATCATGTACAATTAAGATAATAATTACACCTATTCTTTCTATGGCCACATTATCAGTTTGGACCATTGTGCCTGTTACTGTAGTTAGTTGCTCTTCTTTGTCTTCTTCTACATGAACAAATGTATCATTTTTTTGTATACCATCTTGTCCTACTTCCTCATAATTAGTTTATTCAATTAATAATTGCTTTGAATGTACAAAATCTTCCATCCATTTATTGAAAAATTGTATCATCTAGCCAATCAAAATTCAGAATCTCTCATTGTTTCTTAATCACAAAATCTCCTAGCTTATTAATTTCAGAAAAATCTTCTCTGATGGACTTATAAAATAGTTGTACCTTAACAACTTACTCGATTTTCATTTCCCATAGAAAATTCCCTTTTTCATTTGTAACTCCATTTATTCTATGACATAACAAATCATCTAATTCTTTGCCCCATTCTTCCTTTTCTTTCAATTTATCTATCTTTTTAAGTGCATGGGAAAAGAGTTTAAAATTCTTAGCAAGATATTTTGAAATTATTATTATTATTTTCTTTTGAACTAAAACTATTTTTTCATCAAAATCAAATAAATTATGAGCCACATCAAAAGTCTTTTCTATATATGGACAAGATGAACTAATAATTGAAATCATCAAAAGGCTAATATCTTTATTGCTATTGCCCCACTTACTCATGATGGGTTTTAGAGAATCTTCACTAAATTTTATTTTATCTCGCATGTTCTTATTTTCACCAATTTCTCATGAAATGTTGGCCAATCAATATTATCTACTAAATATAAGACTATCTTCTTGATTTTATCTTAATACAAGTCATTTATCTCAAAATGTAAAGCCTAAATTTTATTCTTTTCTTCCTCAAATTCTTCACTAGTATAAAATTATGCCCTTTGTGGGGTTTCACAAAATTCTACCAAGGGAGTTGACTTGAATGGTTTAACTAGGGGGCAAGGATAAGTAATTCGGGGTTGGTTTGATTCTCCCACTTTTCTTTTTTCTAATTGCTTATCTATTCGAGCTACCTAAGCCTCCAATTGATGTATTCTATTTCTTCTCTCCCCATATTCCTTTACTATTTTTTCAAACTTGGCATTGAGCTCTAGGAATTGACTTTTATCTTTTTTAGCAACTACCACCCCAAAGTCCATCATTTCCCTAGTGATTTTGGACACTTTTGTGCTGTCTACCTCATCTACTCTATAAAAATTGAGACTACTTGTATGCTCAACACTTGAAATTTCTTGCAACCTAGTTTTATCTCTCTTTTCAATAGACCATATCACTAATGCCTGGTGATCATTATTGTATTTTAAACCTCTATGTTCCTATAGAATTTCTTCCTCAATTTTAAACTGAGTATCTTTCTCCTTCCTAATAGAATCAAAGATCATAGCATTAGCTATATCCCATTTAGGAAAGATTAAGACTCCTAAGTCTTTGAATAATTGCCTTCCCCCTTCAAGGGTTTATTGTGAAAATTTCTCCATGAAGTTAGCTTTAACTTCTTCTTCAATTTCAAAGTCCAACTTATTAGGTTGCTCTACTTTTATTAATTTGCACTTACTTTCAAAATCACCAATATTTCTTCTCCATAAGAATTGGGCAAAAGCTCTAGTTTTTACAAAATTTTCATCATCAATAAATTTTTGGGAAGCCTATGTAATCACAAGATCTATTTCCTTACTTTTATAATCTACAATAGTAAGATCAAAAGATGGTACATGAGGCTCTTCAGGTGCTTCTCCTTCAATGTCATCAGTTGTGACCACAATGTCCCTTCCCTTCCAATTTGTCTCAACTATTCTCTTAGAGATGCTTCATCATCTATTTTGAGTGGAATCTAGGTAAGTGAGTATTCTTTTCCATGAGAAGATGATTCCTAATCTAGTCTTTTCTTCTTAGGAGCATGTGTGTCAGGAGGGCTTTCAGATCTTGGCCTCTTGTATGGGGGAGCATATTGTATGTTCTTGGCCACCACATACCTAGCTTGTTTTTTCAATGTGTACTACCATAAGGTTATAATCATTCTATTGGCCATCCTCCTCTCCACCTCAATAGCCTTGTCTAGGTATTCTTTTGTTATGATTTATTTCTTCTCATTTAGTGTTTGCATAATCCTAGCAAAATTATCCATTAGCATATCTATTTTCATTCTCCAATATTTTCTATCTGACAAAGGATCATAATCTAATTCAAAAGCATTTATAAATTCTATAACTTTAATATATACTATACATTTTTCTTTTCTAAGTTCTTGTTCTTGCAAGGAGAACCTATTTCTAATTATATCCTTAGGAAAGTATATAGTTTGCTTCTAAGCTTTAGCTTTACTCATTTCTCTAAGGAGGTCATAAAATCCTTTTGAATCTACAAAGTGGGCATAGGATTGAGCCATCTAATATTTGTCTAAGAGTTTTCCCAAATTCCCCCATCCCTTTTTTACAAAGAAAAAATTTTGAATAACAATAATCATTGGATAGAAAGTACCTTTAGATTTACCAAGAAAATATCTTTCCTCAACTAATTTGATTTTCTATAACAACTTAGCAATCCCTACCTTCAAGGGAACTTGGTATGGAAACACATGGGACTTTCCAGAAAAACCATAAACTCTAAAAATTGTGGAAACACACAATATCACCCCAATTGTGGCTTACCAATAGTTCTTTGACATGGTATTTAGGTCTAATTAGTTCTAATAGAGATTGTGGTATCCTAGGGTTGTCCACCACTAACAACATTCAGAGCCTAGAGGCAAAGTATTTGATGTATGAAGAGATGAGAAACTAGGGCCAAAGGTACATCCAGCTATCTAATCCACCCTACAAGAGTTAACACAATGGAAACACAACACAAAGAACAAAAACCAAAGGAGGAAGGAGTGAAAATACTAATAGATTCATCAAATAATTCACATACATGTCATTTGTAAGGCCTTCTAGGTTACAACCATGTAATAATTCAATTACAATCCTCAATGATCCTACTTCACATTCATGCTTCTTGCTATTCTTAGTTCCCCCTAAAATGTAATTCTAGAACTCCTTAAATACTTGTGTATCCATAGGTCGACCTATCAAAAAATTAAACCTTACATTAAATTCATGCACAACCACAAGTTGGATCACATCAAATATTAACTACCTATACCAAATTTAAATGTGAGAAAGGTCAGTCCAAACTGGAACCAAACATAGACTACTAGGCAAATGAAGACCTCACAAAAAACTAGCACTTCGCATCGAAAAGATCACTTAGAAATCACATGAGCTCAGTATCCAAAGAGAACTTGACAACCATGGAGAACTCAAAAACCAAAGGATCACTCAGCAACTAAAGGATCACTTGGTAGCAACTAAGAACTCAGTCTCAACTAAATGCTTGGCATCCACCAATCACTTGGTATCCACTAAATTCTTGGCATCTACTACAAGCTTGACATTGTAAGACATTGCAACTTGAAAGAAAGGAAAACATAAAACATGCAAGATACCAGTGCAACCCAGGATGCTCCTACATCAATATTCATTAAATATAACAAATTTGGCATCAATTACCTCCCATGTCATGTCTGCACTCCATAGTTTCATAGGGAGTCTTTCTCCATCTCTTTCTAATTCCAACTTCATCTCCTTGGAGAAAAAGGTAACTCCTTTGTATAAATAGATATACATCAACATTGAATACCAACAAAAGGGTTTGTCAACTTTAGCATTTGCAATTCCAATCAAACCATTATGAATTTCTTTAGCCAAGAAAGTAGCAAAATCAAGAATTGAACTCATTCCATACTGAAGAGTTTGAGAAATAATGAGAACAATAGAGCTTGGGATGTGAACTTGTTCACCCATACCAAAAATTTTGCAAAGAGAGAAATATAAGGCCTGTGCCCTAGAGTTAAAGTAATTTTTCAATAAGGGCTCAAGGGTTTTTTGCGTGAACAAGGAAAATGATCCAATTTTAACAAAATGCTACTATAATGACCCTCGCCTTAGATACACCCTTTGTGCATAATATCTAGCTTGAAGGTCTTCCATGCCAATTTTCACATGAACATCATGATTAGAGTTTAGCTTGAAAACATCTCTGATCAACTCAAGTGAAACCCTATAAAGGTTATCTCCTACATGGTTCTTCACCACTCTAATAATCAGATCATACTTTTTCACCATGTTTGCCAATAGATCATCATCGAAGAAGACTCTAGGGACAATCAATTTTCCTATGTCAAATTCCCAAACATTACTTATTGGAGTATCCAATTTCCTTTTTGCAAACCATTTTCTAAAAAGCTCTAATCCTCCCATAGACACCTCTACATCTATTAATCAATTTCCTTTGTCATAGAAACTCTCACCAAACATCAACCTAGGGATTTTTGGAATCAACTCTCTACCCCTAGCTAATTCATTCATTGACAACAACATTTGTTCTAGAAAGTCATCATGAACTGCCCTCTTGAGGTAATATACTTTTCTAGAAAAATCCTTGGATGGACGCATTTTTGTAATTTACCCTAGTGCAATTACAATTTGTTAATTTTTAGAAGTTTAGACAACTTACTTGCTATTTTTTGCCTCTTCTTCTTTGTAAATCTCTCTACAAATTGCTGAAAACCTTGAAAACTCTTGCCCTTAGCTCCAAAAATACTTACACTAGGATAATTTTATGGTCTTATGGCTTAATAATGGTGAATTTTCAATTTTACTACAACATTAAGCTCCACACAAGAAAACATTGATATGATATTAATGCTTTAACAATCACATTTTATGTCATCCCGTGAATTTTAAATTCCCATCATCAATCATGAAAAATCAAACGGCCTAATTTGAATTTAGAATGGTTGTGTTAACGCTTTTTGAAATTTTCCATATGTCAACAGGGCGCATTCCCACATTTTGTAAAGTTTGAGCACTTTCATGAAGTGGTGAAGCACTGGTCATCAATCTTTCAAAGATCGATGATTGTAAAAGATCTTCCTATCTTCATAACATTGACTTTAAAACATGGGCCCATTGATAAAATTGATTTTCAACTTAGCAAACACATGGATCATCCCACCAATCATTTTGTTCCATATCACCATTCTCTTCTACCCTAGCATGACTCAACAACCTTCTGAGTAATCAGCCCCACTTTTCCACATGGGAAGTGGGTACTTTAGCACATTAGTTAAAAATTAGTCATTTTTGTATTACAATGCATCTTTCCTTAATCTTTCGAAGATCAACATTGTTATAAATGTTACCTTTTTACAACCTAATCAGAAAAAGTCACCCAAAAAAATGAGGTACTTTATCCAAAATGTTTTGATAGTTGCCAATTGCTAATAGTACTATCACCTTTTTTCAACCTAGGGTGCATGATCTCATCCAAGTATATGTAGCAAGTAGGTGCTTACCCACTTCAACTAAACTTTGAGCATGTTCATATTGTGGGCAAGCACTGTCTGTTGATCTTCCCAAGATCAATGATATAAATAACTTGTGTTCTTTTAACTGCTTCAACATCTCACATGACATCACTGAATACACATGTCATTAGGGCACTTTAGCACATTAGGTAAACTTTCTACATCTTCATGAAGTGGTAATACACCAATCGTAAATCTTCCCAAGATCAATGACTCAATAATATAACACCAAAAGATGATCGCACGTTTTAGTTCAACCAATGATATTGCTTGAAGACTTCAACATGCTCTGGCAATTTTGAGAATGTTCTAACACCTCCACTTTTTTGTAGTGCATCAGAGGCTATCATCAAAAAATGCTATGTGGAAGAAAAGAGCATTCCTACAATTGCTAAGGGTCAAGAAAATTCTCAATGTAGGTATGTGCTCACTATCAATCTTTCCAAGATCAATGATTGATGAGAGTAAACTATAATGGTTAAAAAATTTCATAGAGTATTAAGGAAACCACAAAGGTGAAAACATGGTTAAGGAAAGGTTTACAATAAAGGGCTTTTGAACTCCAGAAAAAGTAACTTAAAATAAAAATGGGAAAAGGGTAAAAATAAAACCTTAGGGTAACAACCTTCTTGTGAAATTTTTATAAAACTCATTTTTTGAAAGTTTTGAAAAGCTAGGGCACATAACAATGGTTTGATGAAAATTTAATAATCTCACCTAGGGTTTTGACATATTTCTCAATTTCAAATGCATGGGGCTAATGATTCTTTTACTACATAGTGTAACAAGAAAACCTAGTGAAAAACAAGGCCAACATGAGGCACAATATAGGCCAAGATACATAGTGCATAAGCATTCAAGTTTACCAAGTGTTGAGAAGTAATAATTGTTGAGCACACCACATTGGTTGAGCATTCTAGTTTTTTTTGAGTGCTATATAAGCCAAGCATAGTTCATGTCGAGGGAAAGCATGAAGAACCAAGAAAAGCTGAGCATCAAGAAGGTAAAAGTTCCAAGTTATATAGTTTGAATCTATGAGTTTAGAATGACATAAAATCCTATGTAAACCATTTTTTTGAGCATGAATCATGTTTCTAAGTTCAAGGAGATAATCAAGGAGGTAATTACACCTATAAGTATGTATCATTAATCCCTATGAAAGTGAATGAGCCAATCAAGAAAATGGAAAGGACAAGCAAAAAAAAAGAATAATATGGATCATTGATTGCAATTTGGAAACTTCTAAGATGACTATTTAAGAAGGGTTTCAAGAAAAAAAATACTGTTGTAGGTTAGAGTAATGTCTGTATGCAAAGCTAAAGGAGAATCATCAAGTTATGAAGGAAGGTGATTGAGCAGTGTAGTGAGGAGATATTGTAGGTCACTCATAATGAGGTGATTACAACTTGGAATGAGAATATTTTTCATCAAAATTTTAGTGAAAACTAATGAATCAAGGTACTATTACATTCTAACAACTATATAAGGTGAATCTCTTAACGAAGTGGTCCTAACATGCCTATTGTAAATCTCTTAATAGAGTACTCAATTAATTGTGAAGTTTAAATCCTTTAATAAAGGTAGACTTAGTATCCTTGTAATATTTTAATAGAGAAAACCTCTCACAAGGGAGATCATTAGAAGTGATCAAATTATAGCCCTAACAGACACTTTTTTACTATAGTAGTGTGGATTTTCTGGGTGCCATCCCCACCATAGCTAGACCTTCACCTTGGAGGGATTATGTGTTACCAAATATTATCTCATGTGTTGATCAATTGTTAATGTGTTTTAAATTCATCCAAGTAGATGTTAGATTTGTGATTACATGTTGTTACATGATGTTAAATGATTAAGGTTAATGAGGAGTTGGTGAATTATTGTTGAGTATGGATTAAGCTTAAATTGGTAAAGTTTTGAAGATCTCAATTTACTCCTCCCCCCACTCCCCACTTAGCATCTAAATTTTCCATTAGATTTCCAAGTTCCAATAATTGATATTAGAGTACAATTATCTAAGGAGGTCTAACTGATGTAGGAGCATCCAAAGGTATAAGGGCAATCCTGTGTCACCCAAAAAAATGTACTTAGACATAGTTTTTGTTTCATGTGTTTTCATTTTTGGACACCCATTTGGGTCAAATAAAGGTTCCAATTCTCACAATTCCACTATCAGTGTGCTAGAAAATCCTGAAAAAATAGGAGCATGTAATTGGGTCATCATTTTGGTGAACTAGGTGTAAATTGGATAGATGAATGTAATTGTAATTTAGAGAATTCCAAAAAAAGAATCAGGTCAAAAGGCCCCATGGTTTGAGAGTTATTACAGTTTTTCGGGTTGTGGAGACCTCCTAAGAATGCTTCAAAATCAGGTTATGGGCATTAAATGAGCTCAAAAAGGGCCAAAAAATGGGGGACAAGTGAAGCACATCCATAGGGCTATAGAGAACTTTGAGAGCTTTTCAAAAATGTAAACGGTTCATCAATCGGAGCTACGGTTAAAAATTTATGCCTCGTGAAAGTTCGATTACCGTTTCTGGATTCTTCTAGATTTGTGTCGACTTCTAATGCAGCTTTTGGAACCTTCTATTTGGTCGGTGGATGCCTACTAGCACTTTCTAGAATGTATTCCTAGTCCTTAACCCTCTGGGGTCTATTTAAGGAGAATTCTGGCATTGTAAAAGGCAGTTCGGAGTGGAGTTTGAGAGGAGGTACTGAAAGGAGAAATTATCTCCACATTTATGCTATTGTAAGCCCTTAGGGCATGTTTTGAAGTTTATTTTCTATGTACTAAATGTACTAGCTTATTTTTTAGTTAATACAATTTCCCTTTTCTGTTGTGTCCATTCTGTTCTTAGGTTGTGTCCCCATCAAGTGGTATCAAAGCTAGTTTTCCTGAGTGTGTAGACAGAGTGCCGACTGTGAGGTAGTTTGCACCAGGACTGTGTGGTTGTGGGCTTGAGTTAAGAAGATGCCTCCATGAAGAGAGCATGGTGGAAGGGCTAGAGCTATTAATCTTGAGGAGGTTAGAGCCCTCCAAAGGCAGGTAAAAGAATTGCAGGAGGAGCTCCATAGAGGAGCAATTGTGGCCGCAGGTGATGAAAGTGAAGATGACAACGAAGAAGATGAAATCGGACCAGAAGGGGAATTTGATGGGGAAGTTCTGAATCATGCAGAGGAAAGGCTTTTTAGGGCCATTACTAAGTTTGGAAAAAGACCTACAATTGAAGTGGGTGTATTTTTAAGAAATCTGAAACCAGATGAGTTGATCGATTAGATCAATGAATTGGAAGAATACTTTGAGTATGAGGATATCAGGGACCCAGATAGGGTTAAGTTTGCAAAGTCCAAACTGAAAGGTCATGCCAAAATCTGGTGGCAAGAGGTTCAATTGGAAAGAAACAGAAGAGGAAAGGAGAAGATCACAAGATTAGATCGCATGGTGGACAAATTGAAGAAGCAGTTCATTCCTATGGACTACGAGCTTGATTTGTTTAAGAAGATGCATAGGTTAAAGCAAGCAAGAAGATCAGTGCAAGAATATATAGAGGAATTTTACCGACTCTTGATTAGAGTGGGGCATGCAGAAGTAAATAAGGAGAAGGTTGCTCGTTATATCAGTGGGTTGTGACCTAGCATCCAGGAGGAATTAAGTCTAGTAAGAATGACCAGTGTTGAAGAGGCATACCAGTTTTCCCTACAAGTTGAAGAGAAGCTGAATAAAAGGTTTAAAGGAAGACAAAGAGGGCATGATCAAGGAGGAAGGGGAAGCGGTAGATCATCTGGAGGCCGCAATGAAACCCAAAAGAAAAATGAAGATGTGGGTACTAGCAGGAACCAAAGGAATGAGGGTTTCAACTGCTCCCATGATCAAGACTTTGGAAATCAAAGAGGAAGAGGTAGAGGACATGGACAAGGAAGAGGAGGCTTTCATTGTACCTATTTCCATTGCAATGAAGAAGGTCATCATGCCTTTGAATGCCCTTAATGACAAGGAAGGATAGATAGGAGAGCTGAGGGCCAAGCTAGGGTTGCTCATGTGGATGAGGATGCACAATCATCACATTCAGAGGATGCAGAAAGAGGAGAGACCTTGGTAAATGAAAGATTCCTACTAAGTGGTGAGATTGAACTAGGACAACGAAGGAGTTTGTTATGTACCAGATGCAAGTGTGAGGATAAGTGTTGTGACATGATCATTGATGGTGGTAGCACTGATAACTTGGTATCAGAAGAGATGGTCTCTAAGCTGAAGCTCAAGAGGGAGAAACATCCCCAACCCTATCGGATTGCTTGGGTAAAAGATGATCATAAGGTCCTGGTAAGTGAACAATGTTTAGTGAAATTCAAAATTGGGAGTTACCATGATGAAGTTCTCTGTGATGTTATTTTGATGGATGTTTGCCATCTATTGTTGGGTAGACCATGGCAGTTTGATAGACATGCAGTACATGATGGGCATGCAAACACATACTCTCTAACAAAGGATGGAGTTTTCCACAAATTGAAGCCCATGAAAAAGGAATGTGAAAAGGTATGTAGCAGTGCTAGGATTTGTCTTGTTGATGAAAGGAAGTTTTTAGATGGCATGAAACATCAACATATGTGCTATGCTTTGATTCCTAGGAAAGATAAAGAAGGTAGTAGTGAAATACCACTTGAAGTTCTAGATTTACTAGGGGAATTTGGAGATATTATCTCTGATAATGTTCCAAATGGAGTGCCACCACTAAGGCAAATCAGTCATCAGATAGATCTAATTCCAGGAGCTAGTTTTCCTAACAAGGCTGCTCACAGGATGACTCCTACTGAAACAGAGGAGCTAAATAGACAGGTTCAAGAGCTATTGAGGAAGGGTTTGATTCAAGAGAGCCTAAGTCCATGTGTAGTACCTACAGTACTCACACCAAAGAAGGATGGAGAGTGGAGGATGTGTACAGATTCTTGAGCTATAAATAGGATAACCATCAAGTACCAATTTCCTTTGCCAAGGATGGATGATCTTATGGACTACTTGAGTGGAGCTCAATACTTCACAAAGATAGATCTGAAGAGTGGTTATCACTAGATATGGATTCAAGAAGGAGATGAGTGGAAAATAGCTTTCAAGACCAAGGATGGTCTTTATGAGTGGTTAGTCATGCCCTTTGGATTGACGAACGCCCCAAGCACCTTCATGCAACTCATGAATGAGGTACTTAAGAAGTTCTTGGGAAAATTTGTTATTGTTTATTTGGATGATATTTTAATTTTCAGCAAGACTTTGGAAGAACATTTATTGCATATTCATAGTGTCCTTGAAAGGCTAAGGGAAGAGAAACTTTTAAGTAATCTAAAGAAGTGTATCTTTGCAAAAAGGGAGTTAGTCTATTTGGGGTTTGTTATATCACCTGAAGGTCTAAAAATGGATCCAGAGAAGGTAAAAGCCATCTTGGAATGGCCTACTCCAATGTCTGCTACTGAGGTAAGATTATTTCATGGTCTGGTTAATTTTTACAGGAAGTTTATTAAGAATTTCAGTGGCATATGTGCACCCCTAACTGATACAATAAGAGGAGATAGAAAATAGTTCAAATAGACTGCAACAACATCGAGAAGTTTTGAATTGTTGAAGAAGAAGGTGACAAAACAGCCTATGTTGGCACTTCCAAATTTTAGAAAGGTTTTCTAGGTGGATTTTGATGCCAGTGGCAGTGCTATTGGGGCTGTATTAAGCCAAGAAGGTAAGCCAATTGCATATTTTAGTGAAAAATTGAATGATGCAAAGAAGAAGTATTCTGTTTATGATCAAGAGTTCTATGCAATAGTTCAGGCCTTAAAGAAATGGAGGCATTATTTATTGCCAAAGGAATTTTTTTTGTATATTGATCATCAGGCATTACAGTACCTAAATAGCCAAGGTAAATTGAATCAGAGGCATATGAAGTGGGTAGAGTTCTTGCATAGTTATACATTTGTGTTGAAGCATAGAAGTGGAAAATCTAACAAGGTTGCAGATACAATAAGTAGGAGATAGTTGTTGCTTACAGTTATGCACGTTGAAGTAGTTGGGTTTGATGAACTCAAGAATTTGTACCCTGAGGATCCTAATTTTGCTGAAGCATGGAAAGCTTGTAAAGAACCTATTGCTATAGATAGAACCAAGTGGTTAGACTATTTGATTTAGGATGGCATGTTGTTCAAGGGTAGTCAATTGTGCATTCCAAGGAGTTCCATGAGGGAAAATCTGATTAAGGAGAAATACAGTGGAGGGATGGCAGGACATTTTGGTCGAGATAAGACCATTTTCATTCTTAAAGAACATTATTTTTGGCCTCAAATTTCACAGGATGTGAAGAAGTTTGTACAGAGTTGCCAGGTTTGTCAAGTTGCCAAGGGGTTTAGCCACAATACTAGCCTATATCAGCCATTGCCTGTTCCATCAAGGCCATGGGAGGACATAAGTATGGATTTTGTTCTTGGATTGCCAAGGAAACAAAGGGGTAATGACTCAATATTCGTGGTGGTTGATAGGTTCTCCAAAATGGCACATTTCATTCCATGCCACAAAACTCATGATGTTGTCCATATTGCAGACTTGTTTTTCAAAGAGGTGGTAAGACTACATGGTCTTCCAAGGAGCATAGTTTCTGACAGAGATACTAAATTTGTGGGGTATTTCTAGAGGACATTGTGGAAAAAGTTGAGAATAGACTTGAAATTCAGTTCCATGCATCACCCACAAACTGATGGCCAAACAGAAGTCTGGGCAATTTGCTGAGATGTTTAGTTGGGGATAAGCCCAAGAGATGGGATTTGATTCTACCATAGGCAGAGTTTGCTTATAATAACTCTATAAATAGGAGTATTGGAAAATCACCATTCCAAATTGTATATGGGAATAGCCCAAGGACTGCACCAAAATTGAGGAAGATAGAGCAAGGGGAGAGGATAAGTGCTAAAGCCGAGGAATTTGTTGAACATATCAAGCGTCTACATGAGGAGGTTCAAGCACACATTAACAAGATGAATCAAGAGTATAAAGCTAGGGCTGATCAAAGGAGAAGACATAAGGAATTCAAGTAGGGGATCTAGTCATGGTGCACTTACAAAAAGAAAGATTTCCAACCGATACTTACAACAAGCTGAAAATGAAGAAATTTGGCCCCTGCAAAATTTTGAAGAAACATGACTTAGGAAATGCATATGAAGTGGAGCTGCCAGATGGTATTCACATTTCTCCCATTTTCAACATTGCAGATTTAATAGAGTATCATGATGATGGTGCAGATGAGGAGCTAGTGTTAGAGCCATGTCCAATTCTTGCTTCTAAGAAGGAGGAGATAGAAGACATTCTAGATCATCGTGCGAGTAGGGGTACCAGAAATAGGTAGTATGAAGAGTATTTGGTCAAATGGAAAGGACGACTAATCGAGGACTCAACTTGGATTTCAACAGCTGAGGTTTCCCATTTGGGATTTCCTCTACCATTCATAAAGTGACAGGGTCACTTTTCAATCTACCCTGGGTGTCTGATGAAGGAGCATCCAGAGGTATAAGGGCAATCTTGTGTCACCCAAAAAAATGTACTTAGACTTAGTTTCTGTTTCATGTGTTTTCATTTTTGGACACCCATTTGGGTCAAATAAAGGTTCCAACTCTCACAATTCCACTATCAATGTGCTAGAAAATCTTGAAAAAATAGGAGCATGTAATTGGGTCATCATTTTGGTGAACTAGGAGGTGTAAATTGGCTAGATGAATGTAATTGTAATTTAGAGAATTCCAAAAAAAGAATCAGGTCAAAAGGCCCCACGATTTGAGAGTTATTGCAGTTTTTCGGGTTGTGGAGACCTCCTAAGAATGCTTCAAAGTTGGGTTAGGGGCATTAAATGACCTTGAAAAGTGACAAAAAATGGGGGACGAGTGAAGCACATACATAGGGCTATAGAGCGCTTTCAGAGCTTTCCAAAAATGTAAACGGTTCATCAATCGGAGCTACGATTCAAAAGTTATACCTCTCGGAAGTTTGATTACCATTTTTGGATTCTTCTAGATTTGCGTCGACTTCTAATGCAACTTCTAGAACCTTCTATTTGGTCGGTGGATGCCTACTAGCACTTTCTAGAATGTATTCCTAGTCCTTAACCCTCTGGGGTCTATTTAAGGAGAATTCTGGCATTGTAAAAGGAAGTTCGGAGTGGATTTTGAGAGGAGGTACTGAAAGCAAAAATTATCTCCACATTTATGCTATTGTAAGCCCTTAGGGCATGTTTTGAAGTTTATTTTCTCTATACTGAATGTACTAGCTTATTTTTCAGTTAATACAATTTCCCTTTTCTGTTGTGTCCATTCTGTTCTTGGGTTGTGTCCCCATCACTAACCACTTGAGAGTAAAAGATCACGAAGATGGAAGCCTATAGACTAGGAAATGTGATTGAGAATGAGAAGCTTCATTTGCACATTGCATTGGAACAAGTTAAGGCTACAAAGGAAGAACTGAAAGAATCCTTGAAAAAAAGGAAAGAGATGGAAATCTAGAAAAATTGACATAAAATAATAGGAAGAAAGGATTGAAGACATATGTGATGAAGGAATATCTAGTGAAATTGATGTAGCAATAGTAGATGTATTAGAGAAGACACAAATTTCAATGAAGAAGTAAGAAAACTAAAGAGAGAACATGAAATACACTTAGTAAGGCTATGAAAAGTCATTAAACAAAAGTAAAAACCTAAAGAAGACAAGGAAATGGTTGATGAACATAAGATGAAAAATGGCTACATGACTTGATGAGAGGACCAATAAAGTACAAAGGCTAACACATAATCAATTTGACATGTTCAATCAGCTAATAAGTGTCAATTATGAAATTTCAAGGAAATTGGAAGAGATTGAAGACCCAAGATCAGAGAATAATCAACTGAAAAATGAATTGGGAGCTAAAAATAAAATCATTAAAAGAATGAATAGATTTGGAGAGGCCATGAGACAACTTGATGAAGAGTTAAAAGAAAAAAGGAGGCCTCATGATAGTAATAGATTAGGCTACACCAATTTCATATCATATACCAAGAAAAAAGAGTCATCAAATCATGGAGAAAAAATAAATTCAAAACCAAAGAATAAGAAGCTAACATGATATCACTTTGGAAAATTAGGTCATATAACAATTTTTTTGTAGGAAAAAAACTAGTATGTCTAATCCCAAGCCTAAATTCAATGGATATTTCTTTAATTGCAACAAGCATGGACATCAAGCATATGAGTGTAGATCAAATACACCCATTGTATCTAGATTTGAAGGTTATTGATATGCATGTCAAAACTATGGTCACAAGGAACAAGATTGTAGATCTAATGAAAAACATACTTGGACACCCAAAGGATTGTTATAATAATTTAGAATAACTAAGAGTTAGTGAATCAATTATCTTTAGGTCCATCTATACCAATTCAGATTTCACTAATTTCAAACAACTTAATCAATCCTAGCCCACTTGGTCTATATAGCATATCATCAGCAAACCAAATTTTCATGCAATTTCTTAACTCTTTTTTTCCTATATTTGTTGACTTTATAAAATATAGCATGCATAACAATAACATCTACACATAAAAATAACACTTTTACATCATGATTTAGCATGGAAACTCAATTTGGGAAAATATACCAATTAACATGCTACCATTTTTTCACTCTTCTGATGTGAGCTTGGTTAAGAGCCAACTTTGTTAAAGGATGTAAAACACACATTAAATGTGACCCTACTAATAGATTTAATCACCGTATTAGGAGTGGCCTTGTTAGAGGAATTTAGATCATTTCATTAGAATGTCACCTTAATTAAAGGATTTACAAAATGAGTGTTAGGTCAACCTTGATTAAGAGATTTTGACTAATACAATGGTTAGAGTTTAACATTAGGTTTGACCTATAAAGTAAAACTTAATTTGAAAATTCAAATCTCCATTCACTTATCTGTTGGTTCATTGATTGGCCTCCATTCACATTTCCATCACTAGTATGCTTGGCATCTCCTGAAGAAACCACTCTTCATTAAAATTTCTAGACTTCTCCTCTAATATTATGTTTTTCAAAACTTCTCCTCAAGATTTCCAATCAAAAAATAAACCAACCTTAGAAAGTATCTCTTATGCCACCTTAAATAGGTAATTTCAATATTTTTCACTTAAACATCATCATTGATCTTAGGGTTAGGTCAAAGTCATCGAATCCTTCCATCTTAAAAATCTCTCCTCATATATTAAATACACCACCTCATCAATCCTTATCTTCCACATACTTTAAATAATTCAAAATTCCAACTACGTCAGCCTTAAATTCAATTCTTTCTCAAATTGTAACTTTTTTTGTTACTCAACAATCACTATGTTCTCTTGCTCAATCCTCACTAGGTAGCTTGGCATACACTAAATTGTCTCATTCAGCATCAACTTTCTTACTTGACCATTACTATGCTCGGTCACTACTAACAATTCATACATTTTCTTTGGTTTAACTATTATTTAGCATACACTTAAGTTCCATAATCTTCTAACTTAGATCCTTCATTGACTAACAAATACTAATACCGAGTCAAGATTATATTTTTGACTTATTTCAGCTCTAAGATTCATCCAAGTACCTTCTCTACTTCATTATTTAACAACACATTATCTTCTCAAGGATTAACTGATCAAGTGTCCATTATATTTCCATGATACTTAACTTCTCATCACTCATCAACACCACTAGCTCACCCTACTTTCTCTTCTTTTCAAATCCTCTTTATCAATCAAATGCCATGGCACTCTACACTATTAATAAGTGTCTCTCTAGTAGGTTTGACATTCTATCTTACCAATAGGTTTGACATCAATGTTAACATAACAATTACTCCAATTGTAATTGATGGCCATACCTCACATACTTTACTAGTTACCATGCAATCTAGAATCTTCAATACTTGTATTGTCATCTCCTTCTATGTTTGTATTCTTTGTTTATTAGTTTCATTCTAATTATCATCCAATACAATCTTAGGATGCTCCCTCTATCAGTTCAATACATACTCTTTCTCTATAGCAACACCTCAACTCATGCTAAAATACATAGAAACATATGCCTCCCTCTTGATAACACTCTCTTTGCATAAATTCTCTCCCTCCTTCAGATGATAATGGTAACTACCATAAATCTCCCTCTTTGGATCTATCCTTGTATGGTAATTCAATCATAGTAAACTCTTCCTCTATAAAAACAATGTCAAAGACTTCAACCATTCATAAAAATCTTCATCTTACTATTTTGACTAATATAGAAATGTCATTTGAACATTAGCTCTCTACAACCTCATTTGGTCATAGTTCAGTGTTTTACTTTTCACACCTTTAGGAAACTCCTAAAGTGTGACCTCCTACATCAATGTATATGATATTATGATTAAAACATTTGATACAATGCAACATCTCTACTTAGTTTTCTTTAGGTAGGGGAACAACCCCTAACCTACCTCTTAGATACTCAAAAGCATCCTCAGGTAGTGCCTTAGTGAATATCATAGCTAACTATTCTTTAGTATTCACATATTCCAATATCACTTCTTTGCCTTATAACAACTCTATTAGTTAATGATATTTGATCTCAATATGCGTATACTTTGTATGTATCACTAGATTCTTTGATATATTTATAGCACAATGTTATCACAATATATCACAATAGGTTCAATTATCTCTTCCTTCATTCCTTTCAAATTTTTTTTGATCCATAAAATGTTTGAACAATTCATTATTGTAGCAACATACTTAGCCTCTATTATAGATTGTGAATTACAGTTATGTTTCTTTCTTGTCTGTGAAATCAATCTTCTTCCTAAAAATGAAAGTTCCTGCACTTGTACTCTTTTTCTCATCAACATTTCCTTATTGATCAACATTTATTTAAACCTTCAATTCAAAATTTTCACTTCTCTTGTACAATAAAGAATAATCTTTTATTCCTTTCAAGTATCCAAGTATATTTTTTACTATCATCATATGATTTTTCTATGATTAGCAGATAATCTAGCAACAATACCAATAGGTAATGCAATATCAAGTCTTCTATGTACAACATGTAGTTTTCCAATCATTGACCTGTATAATTTTTGATTTGCCTCAATAGAATCACCATTCTTTGGCAATTAATGTCCAGTCACCATAGGTGTTCTAATTGGTCTTGAGTATTCCATTCCAAAAGTCTTCAATATTTCTTTGATATATTTAGATTGAGTAATGAAAATACCTTTATTCATTTGACACACTTACAATCCAACAAAGAATTTAATCTCTACAAACATTGACATCTCAAACTCCTTTTTCAATTGATTAGCAAATGACTTGCCGAATGAATCTTTTCCTCCAAAAATGACATCATCAACAAAAATTTCAGCTAGCAATATCTTATTTTCATATTCACTTTTTAGATACAGCTTGCTATTATTATTTGTTCTTGCAAAACCAACTTTTACCAAATAATTTTGTAAGCTTTCATACCATGCTCTATGGGCTTACTTCAAACCATATAAATCTTTCTATGACTTAAATACCATATTCCTTTTTCTTGAATCAAAAAATCCCTTAGGTTGTTCAATGTAGACTTCTTCTTCCAAAAATCCATTCAAAAATGTTGATTTTACATTGATTTGGTACATTTGAATCCTCTATAAGCATCATGTCCAAGAAATATTTTTACTCCTAACTTTGCAACTAGGTCAAAAGTTTCACCATAGTCAACTCCATTATCTTATGCATATTCCTTACAAACTAGTCTTTCCTTGTTCCTTCCGACTTCAGCTTTCTCATTCAACTTGTTTCTCAAAACCCACTTCGTTCTAATCAAATTCTTATCCTTTGGTCTTGGACACAATGTCCAAGTCATGTTATTCTCAATTTTCTCAATTTCTTCATTTATTTCCTTGGTCTAATCTTCATTCTCTAAAGCATTTGTTATAAATTTAGGCTAAAATGCACATAATAAATATGTATCATTTTTCAGCCTTGTTCTTGTCATGACTCTTAAATTTTTATCTCGAATGATTTAAATTTGTGCATGATGTCTTCTTGCATACTTTTCCAACATAGGTTTTGGTCTTATTTCTTCTTTATGTTTTTCAATGGATTCAACATGTTCAACTTCTTAAAAAAAATTTGGCTACAACTTAGCTTCCATTATTTGATGGTTGGTAGTCTTTGTCTATTACTTGACTCCTATAACCTAATACTTGGTAGAACTCTTCTATAGAACCTTGATAGTGGCTGGCTATTGATGTCCAACAACCACCTTTTTTGGTGTAAGTAAGATGCTAAGTTCACCTTCATAGACATCAACAAAAAAATTCTAGTGTTTAGGTTCTTTCTTGCATTCCTCTTCATTATTCTCTACAAATTCATCAAATCGAACATTTTCACTTTCCTTGTTAGGATTATAATTTAAATACTTATAATATTTTCTCTTAGTTCAATAACCTAGAAATATACCTTCATTATTTTTCACATCAAGTTTACCTTTTCTTTCATATTTAAATATATAACACTTCCTCCCAAAAACTCTAAAATAATTCACATGTGGTGCAAAACTATACCAAAGTTCAAAAGGTGTTTTATTTGCACCTTTCTTCAGTCACACTCATCTCAAAGTATAGACTATAGTGCTCACAAATTCTCTCTAGAATTTATGTGAAATAGTTTTCTCCATCATTAGTGTTCTTGCAGAAGCCATAATTGATCCATTTCTTCTCTCAGCTATACCATTATATGATAGAGTCCTTGGTGTACTCATTTGACTCTTAATATCATTCTCATTGAAAAACATGTTGAACTCATCAAAAATAAATTCACCACCACATTTTAATCTCAAATTCTCAAAACTCTTTTATGTTTCATTCTCACCTCTATCCAAGTACCACTTAAACATTTTAAATGAATCAGATTTTTCCTTAAGAAACATCACAACCACATTCTAGAGAAGTCATTAACAAAAAAAATGAAATATTTCTCACCATAACAGCTTTGTACTCCAATAGGACCACACAAGTCAATATGAACCAACTCCAAAATATCATCAGAAGAATAGGTCTTTCTCTTGACACTAGAATTTAACAACATATTGTTTGCACATCACCTTATCCGATTTTCTTAGTCTTAGTAACCCTCTAACTCTAATCATCTTACTTATGCTTACCAAATTATCAAAGTTCACATGAAATGGCCTCTTATGCAATAACCAAACATCTTTAGATTGTGAAAAAGAAACAAATATCTTTAGTTAGGTCTAGATAAAAAAGGTTACCTCTTGTTTGCTCTTCATTTCTAAGTAATTCATTGGTAGCATAATAGATCTTTACCTTCTTGTTTTGGAAATTGACTCTATATCCTAAACTTATCAGTTATACCACACTCAACAAGTTATAATTCAAATTATCAACCCAATATGCATTGTCACATTTTATCTTATCATTCAATTTAATTGATCTTTTATCTTTCACATAACATGGTGCATCATTACTAAACTAAACACTACTTCCATTATAATGTTCTAGCTTCTCAAACTTACTAGTATCACTAGTCATATGATGTGATCAAATACTATAAATTATCCAAAATCCTCTTCAGTAATATAGGAATATTTCTTACCCTTATCCTTGTAGTCTCATTTATCTCTATTGCCTCTATTATCTCTCCTTTCCTCTTTCTCATCTCTGCCAGGACATCTAGCAACAATATTGCCAACTTTGTTACAAGTAAAATAGTGATGCAGAGGTTATGGTACACTAAGAAAAATTCTAATATCAACCCAATAGGATAGATTATACACCCAAACCTCTACACCTTGACACAACAATAACACAAATGGATCAGTATTAATCCATATAACTTGACACTTAGCAACTTGACTTAACACCCCAAGAATGGTGGATTTCCAAAAATAAAGTTGATCAGCATTATAAGGGGTTCAACATGATAGTTAAATGCAAGAATCAAGGCCAAACAACAACTTAAACATGAGTTTCATAGTTTAATCTAGATAATGCAACACTTTAGGCTACTAGCCCTTCCAAGACAAAATATGCAACAAGTTTAAAATCTTCCAAAGGACCCCCTAAAAAAATTAGCATTCTAAGTACCCTTTATGGATTTTGTTAAATCCCCAAAAGGATAAGTGTTAGAACCTTTTCTAAGCCCTCCTAAATGGGACTATTATACAAGCTTAAATGCTTCAATTAGGCCACCTTAATGAAGGAAGTACCAAAAATCCAATGGAAAAGACCAAACCAATGCATCAAAAAATTAGATTAGGACAAGGGAAGGTAGATTCCAAAGTTTCACTTGTTGGTTCAAAACCCAATGCATGCAAATCCACTAGTTTAATAATGCAACAAAGTTGTCACATGGTAATGCCAACTCTTTAATGCAAATTCCATACACTCACCATCGTCTCCTACCTAGAAACTCCCAAAATCATAAAGTAAATATGAAAATCTCCCATCCCACAAAAAATCAAGATTTTCCAATGGTGAAAATGGGAGAAATTAGCATTTTTGGTCAAAACTCTAGGTAGTGAGGGTTTGAAATCAACTTTTACAAAAAAAACCTTATAACTTCAACCTCCCAACATTTCAAGAGCTCAGAGTAGGCTCATTTGAAAGATGATTTAGCAACCTTCAATAAAACTTAATTCTCTAGGCTCGCTGATCTGTATAGTCTGTAACATGTACGAAAAATAGTCTTTTCTACAGAAAAATGATGGCTTTCTTTATTGATTTCAAAAGCCAAAGTACATCTGTATCTTCCACTTGCCTATAAGGGCTTATGAAGACCTTCCTCCAATTGGTCCAACTGATTTTCAAACGTTGTGACTATTGGAGGGAAGTATTACTAATAAAAAACCTTATTATATGCATAATTGTTGCATTATTGCTATATTATGCAACTTATTTTCCTTTCTATGTTGTTATTAAGACTTATAAAGATTCTAACACCTCCTATGACTTCTAACAAGACCCTAGGAGACAACTAGATGCCTATGACCTCAAGAATCAACAAATTTATAGAAATACCAAAATTGTCAAGGGTTCACACAATAGGGTCATATTGCAAGAAATAAGAAAAAATGCTAAAATCAAACTTGAAAAAGGCCTAGAAGACCTTAGAACCATTTTTTATGATAGGAGAAGACCTCATGACTCCTTGGTTTGATGGGGTGCTCCTGCACCATGCTACCCAGGCTATTTGAAACTCAAGTTCCCACTTGAGGCTAGTTGTTCCAAAGTGTACCCCTGCTTAATAATGTCTTGCTCTATCATCCAAGTGGCATCAATGTCAGGAGGACCTCTCCACTTTCCAAGGTACTAAAAATAAGTCTTGTGCCTAGTCTTCTTGTAGATCTTAGTGTCACAGATCTTCTCCAATTGAAGGGGCTAACTTGGTGGAAGTTTCTGCAACCAATCAACATGTATCTCTTCCTCATCATTAGTACCTATTACATAAGCATTTCCATTGAAAGGAGTTAGATAAGCAAAATTAAAAATAGGAGAAATTGAAAGAGATGGTGAGAGAGTGATTTCATAGGCATTTTCACCAAACTTGTGTAGTATTGTACATGGCCCTATTTTCCTCATTTAAAGCTTGGTGTGTTGATCCTTGGGAAGCCTCTCCTTCCTTAGGTAAGCCCATACCTTGTCACCTACCTAAAAGTGCACTTCTCTTCTCTTCTTATCTACCATTGCTTTATACTTTTGTGCTAATTTCTCTAAACTGTCTTTTACTTGTTCTTGTACTTGTTTTATTATCTCTGCTAACTCTTCTCCTTTAGCACTAATTTTGAAATCATTTGGGAGTTCCCTCAACTCCATAGGACCCTTGCGATGCATGCCATATATTGTTTGAAAGGGTGTTTTACTTGTGGATCTATTCAAAGAACTATTAAAGGAAAGTTTAGCTTATGGCAAGAAAAGATCCCAACTTTGAGTGTATTTTTTTGTCAAACATCTAAGGAGATTGCCAAGAGATCTATTTATGACCTCTATCTACCCATCCGTTTGAGGATGATAAGCAGAACTATATTGCAAGTTTGTTCCCAACTTCTTATGTAAAGTTCTCCAAAAATGTCCTTGGAATTTGGCATCCCTATCTAACACAATAGACTCAGGCAACCCATGAATTCTAACAATTTCCTTGAAGAATAATTGTGCAATGCGTGATGCATCATGAGTGCTCTTGCATGGTATGAAGTGTGTCATTTTGTTAAAACAATCCACAACCAAAAAAATATTATCATACCCTTGTTTTGTCCTTGGGAGTCCCATAACAAAGTCCATTGAGATAGCTTCCCATGGCCTAGAAGGTATAGGAAGAGGTTGGTAAAGACCTTGGTTAGTAGATGTTCCCTTGGCTTGTTGGCATATGACACAAGTTTCCACAGATTTTCTTACATCATTTTGCAATTTGGCCAATGGTAATACCTCCTAACTACCTCTAATGTTTTGTCTAGACTAGAATGTCCAACTTATTTCCCCACAATGCTTTTCTTTAATAATATTATCCCTCATAGAACACCTAGGGATATATAATTGATGTCCCTTGAAAAGTATGCCATCTTGAATGAGAAATTCAAAGAAACTAGTATTATACCTTCCCACCAATGTAGTACAAACCTGATCAATATGGCCAAAATTAGTATCATCTTTATAAAGGTCCTTAAGAACACTTATCCCTATGCTTTGAAGTTGGATTTGTTGCACCAAAGTGATCCTCCTACTCAATGCATCAGCCACCTTGTTGGCTTGGACCTTTTTATGCTTAATGCTAAAGGAACATGCCTGCAACTATTCCATCCATTTAAGGTTCTTGACATTCAACTTATCTTGTGAGTTTAGATAGCTTAATGCATGGTTATCAGTGAAAACTATAAATTCTTTAGGTAGGAGATAATGTCTTCATTTTCTAAGAGCTTGAACCATGGCATAAAGTTTTAAGTCATAGGTGGAATACTTTTTCTTACATCATTTAGTTTTTCTAAAAAAAATGGTACTAGTTTTCCATCTTGACTTAGGACTGCCCCAATGGCTAGGTTGCTAGCATCTATTTCCACTATGAAGACCTTGTTGAAATTAGGGAGGGTTAGTATAGGATATTGTGAAATCCTAGATTAGAGGTATTCAAAGGCATCATTGGCTTCTTTTGTACACAAAAACTTAACCTTTCTCCCTCCTTTAATGGTATCTAAAATTGGAGCACATACATGGCTAAAATTCTTCACAAACTTTTTATAAAATGTGGCTAATCCATGGAAGATTTTAACATCACTTTGCATTTTAGGAGGAGGCTAGTTAACTATTACTTCAACATTTGAAGGATCCATCTTCAAAGTTCCTTAAGAGATCACAAATCCCAAGAAGGTAAGTTCCTTTTGCAAGAAGGTGCACTTTTCAAGGTTGATAATCAGTTTATGTTCTTGTAACCTTTTGAATACCATGTTCAAATGTTTAAGGTGCTCTTCCAAACTACAACTAAATATCAATATATCATCAAGGTAGATAACCAAGAACTTTCCATTGTAATCTTGAAAAATTTCATTCATTAACCTCATGAAGGTTGAAGGTGAATTGCTTAATCCAAATGGATAACAAGCCATTCATACAAACTATTTGTTGTTTTAAATGTTTTCTTCCATTCATCCCTGGGCTTTATTCTTATCTGATGATAACCTGATTTTAAATCAATTTTTGAGAAGTAAGAAGCACCCCCTAGTCGATCAAGTAGATCCTCTATTCTTAGGATTGGAAACTTATATTTAATGATGATCTTATTGACTACCCTGCTATCAGTACAGAAGCTCTATTTTCCATCTTTCATTGGAGCCAAAATAGTAGATACTACACAAGGACTCAGACTTTTTTGTATTAGATATTTTCCTAGTAGCTCACTAACTTGTTTAGTAATCTCAATAGTTTGTGTAGGTGTCATCTTGTAAGGGGATTTATTAGGTAAGGAAACACTGGTTATAAAATCTATTTGATGAATCACATCTCTAATTAGTGGCAAGGAAGAAGGTAGATCAATTTGCAATATCTCATGGTGCTCCTCAAGAATTTTTTGCACCTCTTTAGGGACTAGTATAACTTTATCAAACTTTGTTTCCTCCCTTGGTTTATGGATTAGCACATACCCCTAGTATGATTCTTTAATAGTTTAAAACATTTCCTTCTCATTCACAATAACAACTAGAGGTTCCTTTTCATGCTTTTGATCAGGCAAGGGTTTCAAGGTATAAGTTTTACCATCCCTAATTATAGTATAGGTATTCTTCCTACAACTATAAGTGGCATCCATTTCATATTGCCAAGGTCTACCAAGTAGTAGATGGCAAGCATCCATCTCCACTACATCACATAGGACAGTATCCTTAAAGTTACCCAAGGAGAATTCTACCATGGTTTGTTCAGTCACAAGGGTTTGTTGACCTTTGGTGAGCCAAGAAACATGATAAGAGAAAGGATGAGGAGTTTTCACCAACTCTAACTTCTGCACCATTTCTTTGGAAACTAAATTTTTAGTGGAACTAGAATCTATGAGTAGATTACATACCTTTCTTTCACATTTGACCCTTGTTCTAAAAAAATTCTTTCTTTGTGGAGGGTCTTGAGTATGTGGCACTTGCAAAAAGGCTTGTCTCATCATCAATGTTATGCCTTCTTCTACTTCAAGGTCTCTTTCCTCATGGACCAATTGAGCTCTCCTCTCTCTTTCATTCTTATTTGCTTTCTTTGGGCACTTGTTGGAGTAGTGGCCTATTTGATTGCAATTGAAACACTTTGGAGGCCTAATAGACCTTTCTCTACCCCTACCAAATGATCTTCTACCTCTTCCATTTCCACTTAAAGTTGATTCTCCTTGTTCTTTAGCCTCTTGATTAGAGGACTTATTTGATTTGTCTAATTTTCCTTTATTCCAAGAGTTTGTTCTTGATCTGTCATTCCTTCCTCTACCTCTTCCACCTTGCTCACTCCTCCTCTTGAACCTTTTTTATACCTTGGAAGCCAACATGAAGCATTGTTGGACAATTCTTATGGTGGTTAGGCTCAATTCATCTTGAATTGACAATTTCAGCCCTTACAAATACCTTGCAACCTTCAAGTTCTCTGGTTCTACAATACTAGACTTCATCACTAGATTGTGGAATTCTTCGGTATATGTTGAGACATCCATATCTTTTTGTCTCAATCCCATCCTCCTCTTATGGAATTGCATTTAAAAATATGTAGGTACATAGGCTTCTCGGAGCAAGGCTACCATTTTCTTCCATGTGGAGACCTAATTTTTGCCTCTCTTTACCCTATCATCTTGGATAAAATTCCACCATACTAATGCAAACCCTCTTAGCCTTGACTTGGCTATCTTCACTTTCTAATTTTTAGGGATAGTTTCACAATTAAATAAATTTGTTAGGGCATTTACCCAATCCACTGCAATATTAGGATCCATCTTCCCATCATAAGTGGGCAAATCAAACTTAGCATCCAAGGATCTTCTTTCCATGGACTTTAGAGTCTTTACAAGAAGCCTCTAATCTAGAGGGCATTCTTCTTCTTCTTCCTCCAAAAGGGGTTCATCATCACTCCCTTGTTCAAGATCACTAGAGTTCCCACTACTTCTTCCAAGCTCTACCTTAAGCTTGATTATCTCATCCCTCATCTGCATTATCTTAGTATTCTTGAGATCATCCCTACTTCTTTTCTCAGTCTCCTTTTGTTTTTGCTACCTAAGATACTTCACAATCTTAGCATTTGTCTTCCTTGATGATAATCCATCTCTATCTTCTTCATACATGATGGAAAAAACTTCAAGTCTTTAGATCTTAAAGCTCTAATACCAATTGATGTAGAGGTTAGGGTACACTAAGCACAATGCTGATATTAATCCAATAGGATAGATTATACATCCAAACCTCTACACCTTGACACAACAATAACAAAAATGGATCAGCATTAATCCATATAACTTGACACTTAGCAACTTGACTTAACACCCCAAGAATAGTGGATTCCCACAATAAAGTTGATTAGCATGATAAGGGGTTCAACATGAAAGTAAAACCCAAGAATCAAGGCCAAACAACAACTTAAACATAGGTTTCATAGTTCAATCCAGATAATGCAACACTTTAGGCTACTAGCCCTTCCAAGAAAAAATATGCAACAAGTTTAAAATCTTCCAAAGGACCCCCTAAACCAATTAGCATTCTAAATACCCTTTATGGAGTTTGTTAAAACTCCAAAAGGATAAGTGTTGGAACCTTTTCTAAGCCCTCCAAAATGGAACTATTATACAAGCCTAAATGCTTCAATTAGGTCACCTTAATGAAGGAATTACCAAAAGTCCAATGGAAAAGACCAAACTAATGCATCAAATAGTTATATTATAAGGACAAAGGAAGGTAGATTCTAAAGTTTCACTTGCTAGTTCAAACCCCAATGCATGCAAATCCATGAGTTTCATAATGTAGCAGAGTTGTCACATGGTAATGCCAAATTTTTAATGCAAATTCCATACAACCACCATCATCTCTAACCTAGAAACCACCAAAATCATAAATTTCATATGACAACCTCCCATTCCACAAAAAATTAGGATTTTCCAACGGTGGAAATGGGAGAAATCAACATTTTTGTTCAAAACCCTAGGTAGTGAGGGTTTGAAAGTAACTTTTACAAAAAACATTATAACTTCAGCCTACCAATGTTTCAAGAACTCACAGTAGGCTCATTTGAAAGAGTTTTTAGCAACCTTCAATAAAAGCTAATTCTCTAGGGCCCCTGATCCATACAGTCCATACAATGTAAGGAAAAATAGTCTTTTTGCAAAAAAATGATGGTTTTCTTAATTGATTCCAAAAGACAAAGTAAATCTATATATTCCACCCACTTTTAAGGGCTTGTGAAGACCTTCCTCCAACTGGTCCAACCAATTTTCAAAGGTTGTGACCATTGGAGGGAACCATTACTAACAAAAACCCTTATTATATGCATTATTGCTATATTATGCAAATTATTTTTCTTTTAATGTCTTTATTAAGACTTATAAAGATTCTAACACATCCTATGACTTCTAACAAGACCCTAGGAGACTACTAGACCCTTGTGACCTCAAGAATCAACTAGTTTATAGAAATACCAAAATTGTGAAGGGTTCGCACAATAGGGTCATATTGCAAGAAATAAGAAAAAATGCTAAAATCAAACTTGAAAAAGGTCTAGAAGACCTTAGAGCCATTTGTTATGATAGAAGAAGACCTCATGACTCCTTGGTTTGATGGGGTGCTCCTGTAACAAATAGATTATAGGAATTTTACATTTGTATTTGTCTTTTCCTCTAGGAAGTCTTCTAACCAACAATGCTTCAAGCTCATCAAGGTCATCATCAGATCTAGTCTTACTTTCTACATACTTTCTCTTCTTATTTTTCTTAGATTCATCAAGTGTTAGTTGTGCTTTGAATGCAGATTCAACATTAGCAGGGGAGTGATTATCAAATTTTGGCAATTCAAAAGTAGTATTTCTACCAATCAAACTCTCTAAGGTCAAATCATTACCAAGTGTACACCTTAGTTATTGAATTGAAGATACTCTAATTGCATCTAGATAGGAAGTAAATTCTTAAATACCTTTCTTATCATAGTCTCATTATTTATGTCTCCCCTAGCTCCTCTGATAGCATACACTACATTGATTTAGCCACAATACTATGCAACAATCTCACTTTCTTTCATTCTCATTTCATAAAAATTTCCTCCCAATATTTTTTCCTTAGTTCTCAACACATTCTTATCTCCTCCATTGATTTTTTGCAACTTGTCCCACATGTCTTATCATTAGTACATTCCTTTGCATCATCAAATTCTACATAACTTATGGTTGATGCAAGTTCAACCATCATTTGGTTGTGTTCTTGCTTCTCTTTCATTTTCTCAACTATCATAGGTCTAAGAACCTCAATGTATTCATTCTCCAAGTAGTATGATGTGGAATCCCCAATATCAGATAAGTGCAATCTCATTAGCCTTTTCCATGGTAGGAATTTCTCCTTGTTCTCCTTGGGTATCTCTCTCTTGTACATCTTGATCTTTGGCTTGAGCCCCTTTAAAATTTTCATACAAGCAACAAATATCTGATACCAATTGTTATTTAGAATAACTGAGAGGGTGGGGTGAATTAATTATCCTCAAGTCTAGATGTACTAATTCAATGTTCACTACCTTTAAACAACTTAATCAATCTTAGATACCCACTCAGTCTATATAGAATATCATCAACAAATCAAAATTTCATGCAATTTCTTAACTCTTTATTTCCTATAAATTCTGATTTCCAATAAAAAATTTCCTATAAAATATAGCATGCATAAAAATAACATCCACACATGAAAAAAACACTTTGAAACTAGGATTTAAAGTAGAAACCCAATTTGGAAAAAACCACCAAGTAATATGCTACCAATTTTTTGCTTTTCTAAAGTGAGCTTAGTTTATAGACAACCCTATTAAATGTTGTACAACACATTGTTAAATGTGACCATGTTAAAGGATTTAATCACCCTATTAGGAATGGCCTTGTTAGAGGACTTTGGATCATTCCATTAGAATCTCAGCTTGACTAAATAATTTAGGAAATGATTGTAAGGTGAACCTTGATTAAAGGATTTTGATTGATGAAATGGTTACAATGTAATAGTAGGTTTGACTGTAAAGTACAACTCACTTTGCAAATTTAAATCTCCATTCTCTCATCTATTTTTTCATTCACTAACCTTCATTCACATTTTCATCACTGGTCTTCTTGGTATCTCCTCAACCAATCACTCTTTAGCAAAATCTTCACATCTTCTCCTTAAGATTGCCAATAAAAAAATGAACTAATCTTATTAAACATCTCTTAGGCCTCATTAAATAGATATTTTTTTATATTTTTATGCTTAAACCTCACTTTTGATCATAGGAATAGGTTAGATTCATCAAATCCTTACATGTTTTTATTTTTATTCTTCTTCTAGAAACTTCCAATCAAATCCTTTCCTTTGATCACTTGAAAAACTCTCCTCGTATATTAAATACATCATCTAATAAATCCTTATCTTCCATGCACTTTGACTAATTCTAAATTCTAACTATTCTAACCTCAAATTTGATTCTTTCTCAAATTATAGCTTTTTTTGTCACCCAAAAATCACTATGTTCTTCTACAAGTCATCACTATGTAGCTCAACATACACTATACTATCTCACTCAATATCAATAGTCTCTCATGGCCATTACTATGCTTGATTGCTACTAAAAATTCTTCATACATTTTCTAGGAAAAAACTATTAGTCATCTTGAATTTTTTTGTTTGGCTTCTACTTAAGTTCCTTAATCTTCTACTTCAACTCCTTCATTGACTAACCAATACTGATACTCAGTCAAGTCTACCTTTTGACTTATTTAAGCTCCATGCTTCATCCAAGTGTCTTCTTTACTTCATTTATTGATTGAATAACACATTATCTTGCCATGGAATAACTTATCAAGTCTACATTGTATCGTTAGAGTAAATGGTTCTTTTCCATTTCACTCTTATATTAAGTTTAGTTAGGTGAGCTCATAAGTTAGGAGGAATTATAATTTCTTGAATATTATTATTATGAACATATTGTGATTCATCCTTTTGACTCCAACTACTACTAAGATATCACTTGTGGTCAATTCTAATTTGGACACCACCCTTCTAGATTGTAGGTGGATGGTACATGGTTGATTCCATCAGGACTCTACTTTCTCCAAGTTGGGACACTTGCCTCAATCTTGTCCACGTATCACCCTAGCTCTTTCCTATATAAACAAGCTAGCTCTTATATTTAAATATTAGGAAATATTGATGCTATTATACCTTTGAGAATTTACATCAGAGATTGTTCTTGTATTATTATTTTGACAATTTTATTTCCTCTCGATTAATCTATGTCTTTCATTAGATTTTGGTTCGTATTTTTTTTATATAAATTCTAACATGGCATCAGAGAAATTTTGAAAGAGTAGATTATTTTTATTCAAGGCCTTGTACAATCATGTATGCTCTTCTCTTGCATTTCTATATGAATTGGATAATTATAAAGGATTTATAAAGACCTAGTAATCCCTCTTTTGCATATATGTATTTTTTCTTAATTTTTTGATTTCTAGCCTCTGGTGGATTCATAAAGCTATTGTGACATTTTAATTACATCTAGAAGGTTTGAAAAAGTCAAAATTATCTTTTGTTTCATTCAAATCTAGAGGAAGGCACATAAAATGGAGTACTTTTAGGCCAAACAAACCCTACTATTGTGTCCAGAAGGCTCAATACACGAATTTTCATATATAATTTAGTCTATGTTGGAGTTTGGAGCTCTCTACGGTGAATTTTTATCATTGACACACACACGAAGGTAGATTATATATATATATATACCTTGGTCAAAGTGCATGAACTATGCTTAACTAAACACATGTGAAGGCATAAGCAATCCACATACACTTTGACTAACTACAAGGTCAGACAAATCAGCATACAAATATAGGTGGGAATGCTCAACATTTTAAAGTGTACAATTCCCTTTACATTTATGAATGTGGGAGAAATATTTTTAACAAAGGCCACCATCTTACTATGTTAAATTTGATGTTCATGTGACCATCACAGTGAGTATTTTTTCCTTCCCATGACATTCATTTGACCATCAAGTTTAATCATAGATTTTTTATTTACCCTATGTAAATGTACAAAGTTGTGTCACCTTTTAGGCTACCTTATTAGAATGACTAAATTTGAGTATTTCTATCTAATTATCAATTTTGTTCAAACATTAATTTAGATAAATTCATTCTAGCTAACTTATAAATGGTCTCACACTTTTCCAATTGAAAATGTCTATTAAATGCATATTTTATACTACTTTGTATCCAATAACTAAATAAATATAATTATTTTAGAAAACTAATATTTCAATAACTCTTACTATTTTTTATAATATTTTTTAATAACATATAAACACCATTTATAGAGCTCATTGTCAAGAATATTTTCATATAGAGTTTATAGTGTTTTAATTAGATATAGTGTATTATAAATTAAAAAAACTACAAGCATGCATTTTAATAATAAAAAAAGATGTCTATTTTGAGAATTAAAAAATATTAAATCATATTAAAAAAATTTGAAACTTATATGATGTTCTAGAGGAGAGAGTCCTCTTCTAGAATGTATACTTTTTATTTTGGTCAAAATATATTTGTTTTGAAAAATGTGGTGGGAAATGAAAACTATTGATTTCAGTCGAGTTGAAATTTGAATCATTATAAAAGAGAAATTATAAGTCTAAAGCTAATTTTTATTTTTTAATATTCTAGATATATATGTTATCTATAAGATAGTCTGAGATCAAAGGGAAATAAGTTTTGTTCCATATAATTTTGTGGTGGGAACTAGACCCCTAATTTTCAACATTTTTTAGCAACTAAAAAAATATCTATAAAAATTATGAAGTATATCAATTTTTATTCCAAATAATTGTTAAAAATTATAATCCTAAACCTAATCAATTTATACACATTTTATTAGTTGACTTCATTTTTTAATTTCTAAATAATAATACCCTTTTTATATCATTAAAGGTAATAATTATACCATTTTTAGCCTTTTCCTTTACAAAACGGTGACATAGGTTTGTGTTTTTACCCCCTTTCTTTTATTGCATTTTTATTTTGGTAGTCTAACTTTGAATGGCCATAACTTGGTCATTTGGACTATAAATTGGATGGTCTTTTTTTTTGGGGGTAGAATTCTCGAAATAATTCAATGGTCATATGATTTTTGATTTTTAGATACATATGGTAATCCTAAGTTGTAGGTTTTCATGATTGTACCTATGTAATCCTACATTTTGCAACTTCCAAAGCATCGTACGGGCTCATACAAATAGATTTTAGAGTGTCATCTTTTTTGGAAGTGCATGATTTTTCAAGAAGAATCAAAATATTCTATGAAAAGGTAGTCTTATTTGGACACAAACTTTACTTTCAACCTTTGGCCAAAATTGGTACTTCTAATAGTTGAGATTCATAGAAATATTTTTCCTTGATTCTATAAGTCTTTATTTTTTGCAAGTTGGAAGTTTAATTGTAAAACCAAGTCCACTTTGATCCATATTTTTCAAAAGTAACAATTATTTCATCTTAAAAGTGAGTTGGGGGGGGGGGTGTGGATGAGAGTGGTAGTCTCATGTGTACTCTCTTGACTCTCTTGTTTTAACCTTGTTTCTCTTTCATTCTACACAACAATCTTTATTTCTACACTAAAATGGACCAATCAACAATACCATTACTCACACCCTATAAATACTATGCTCATGTAAGTCTAAAATGACAATCTCTCTTAAGAAATTAGGGTTATATAGAGTAATAATGGGTTTTGAAATTGAACCAACATTGCTTATATAAAAACCTAAATGGCACAAAAAATGTGATCAAGCATATGGTACCATATACATGACTATATCTCCAAATCTTCTCTCTCATGTGGAATCATCTACAACTCCTAATAATGTATGTGTCAAGCCCAAAAATTAGTGTAAAAAGACATCAAAAAATTAATTTTATTAAAGGTAAATTCAACTAAGTTAGAACATGATAATGTAAGCCATCATTGAGTACATTATAGAAGGGTGATAACATGGTACAATTAGATTTCAGGTTACAAAGTCTAAGTACATAGTTGAGTTTATATTATATCACATGACGATGCAAATTCAATATTCCATCCTACTACATGGGTTTGAAACCCTTAGTTTGAGTGTTGAAGGAACACTTTGTTCAGGTTGATTAAGTTAGTTGATTATTCCTTAGTTACATGTTTAATAAGGGGTGACCTCATATACAATGAACATGTATTTGGTAATATAAGTTATGTTAGGTTGGTTTCATACCTTTGATACTTGTTTTATTGTACTAATACATGATTTTGGTTATTATCATAACTAATTTATGACTAATTAAATAATTAAATAATTACTAATAAACTATTTGTGACATTTATCTTATCTTCTAACATAACCTAAATTACCTATTCAAGTTGTCTAGTCAACTATGACTTGTAACACTTCGATCATTATATGAGCATTCATAATCCTGATAACACTCTCTAATCAAAAAATTAATAAATGAAAAATTTTAATCAATCAAAATTTTCATTAGGATATTATAATGTTTAAAATAACTCTCTATTATATATATATACACCCATGCTTATACATAGAGGACATAAGTTACTACATTTTCCCTAATCCTATTTAATTCTATTATTATACCTTGGACACTATTGTCCAAAATCTTATTTTGAACTTTATTTAAACCAAAATACTATAGGCATCCTAATATTAAATTCCTAACATTACCATGTATCACATACATTAATAAACTAGACACTACATATTAAATCCCTAAGTATTTCCTAAATCTATTTTCATACTAACCCCTTCAATTTTAAAAATAATAATTCAACTCACCTTTGTTTACCTTAAACTAATCTTAATTAAAAAAATGATAAATTAAAATAAACTAAATCTTAAATATATTAACTAACTACTAAAATCTAACTAACCTTAAACAAAACTTTTAACTACCCACTAACTAACCTACTAACCAAAACCCCAAGCCACTTGTCCCACTTACTCACACCAATCCCCATGCTCCTACTATGTTCTCCAAGGAGAGATAAATTTTCCAAGGGCCAAAAGGAGTATAAGTTCCAAAGAAATTTATTTCCAAGTGGGTATTCTTTGACATGGAGGGGAGGTACAAAGGAGTAGAGTGGTTACCAAGTAAACAAAGTTTGAAACTTTTAAAAACTCATTCTCCAATTACAAGTAAACTCAACATAGATATGCATCCAAACCACTTGATATGTCATGATTGACATGGAGGACATGCCAGCACTCCAAGTTCAGTCCTATAGTGGCCCCAAACTCCACACATGGTAGATTTGAAGTGTGGTGGGGAAGACAAGGAAGGTGGAAGGTAAATTATAAAGTTGTACTTTTGTTTGCATTAATAGTCATTGCTGACTTTGTCCCTTCCTTTGTGTGGGATTGCATCCATCTTAGGGGAGGAGGAATGTGACATGGAGGTGGGGCCCATGAGGTGTCCCATCTCCCTCCTACATGCTTCATTTACAAAGTTTTTAAATTGTTAAAGTGTCCTATTAGTAAGAGTCTTAGAGGGTAGAGTTTAAGACATAAAGTTTATTAGGTGGATGTTTGAACCATTTTTTTAAAAATAAAGTTTTGTATATGGTAAAATAGGAGATAATATACATATGATATTCTTTTTTCCAAAAAGGGATTTTTTTTTTTGCATGCAATAGACAACATCCTGTAGGTGCTCCTTTTTACCCATTTTTTTAATGCATTTTTTTTGACGACTTTAGGAAAAGGGTTTAATGGGTATTCATCCCCACTTCCATTAGTTTTATAAGAGGTAATTTTAATGTATTTAGGTCTGTATTTGTGGGTGATAAAATATGCCTATTTTTATTTGAATATATATTGATTATTCCACTATGTCTATTTAACCAATTTGAGATGCAACTATAGAACTTTTTCAATTGAATGTCAAATCTAATTTTTTAAATCATAGGAATATATACCAATAATATAATTTTAATTTCTTCATAAAATATCTTTTCTATAACATAATCAATCATCCTAGATTCAAAATCTAAATCTAGGGTTATAAGAGGTTGAATTGTGAAACAACTAGATTTCTGCATTTATGTTATTCCAAACAATTACAAGTGATTTGAAGTGAAATCTATTATACATATGATCACCATTAAATTTATACATAAGGATCATAATTATTCTTGTTACAATAAAATATACATCATGAAATACAATACAGAAGGTTTCAATAGAGATACAAGTTCCCTTTTCATAACAAGATTACAAGATACAATAAAAGGTCAGAAGTCTCCAAAAAATGACTCAAGGAACACTACCAAGGCTCCAAAAATAGGTTGTTTCATTATAAGAACCTATCTAAGAAATCCCAAAAAAACATAGAACAACCATGGAGAGCTCACCTCCCATCCTAGGCCTCAAAAGGCCACCCACTGAGCTGTGAGAAAATACAATCAACCAAGTGACAACCAAATCAAACTCACATTTGAAACACAAAATAAGAACACCCTTTAAGGGTTGTACAACACCATTTAATGTTTGTACAATTGGGTTCACATCAAACCCATAACTTAGTGGTGAATGTGAATTACCAAGTAGGAGATTGCTCAATGCAAAAATATACAATATACATGCACTTTCAAGGCTAGAAATTCACATAAACTTTCATACTTTCTCCTCCTCAAACCCACAAAAGTAATATCAATGTCAATGGAATGAAAGGGCCCATACACCTTGCATTTCTTTCATCTCCTCTACATGATAAAAGACTCTACAAAATCTTGGTGTCGAACTAACTACTTCCCCCATACATGGCCACTTCTACCTTATTTGAGGGTGAGTAATGCCAAAACTCCCTTCATAGTTCTCCCAAAAAAAATTTAAAAATAACATGAAAATGAAACAAGTAAAAACCCACAATACCCATCCCTCACATGATAACAAAATGAACATATCCATGGCAATAGAGATACCTAAATTTGCAAAGGTTATAACAAGAATTAGTTATGAGATGAGATAAAACTTTTCCTCCTTCCAATTCCAAAGCTTGACTACTCTAAAAATAGAGAGTGGGAAAACACCCTCCAACTCTTTAAAGGGACTCTAAATAGCCTCTAAACTCACCCACCCAAAATAGAAATAACTCCAATCTTGACTCTGAGCCTCCTTTGCTCTCTCCCCTTACCATTATCATAAAGACAACCTCTTAGCAAGAATGTAAACTTAGAAAACCTCATGGAGATGATCCATTTTCACAACAAAGAGAAATTGAGATATTATAGGGGTCATAAATGTTGCCAAGAAGTTCTAGAAGGGTGGAAAAGCTTCCTAACCCATACCCCTACCACTTGGGCACTTAGATTATATTAAATTTGGCATCTAGGTTTAATTCATTACCTATACAAGTGGCTTGAAATATTTTATCTCCAAAATCCTAAGGATGTAACCTTTCCACTAAACCTTAATAAAGGGGAATTAATTAGTTTACTAATTCAATTAATCTTAGGTTAATGAGTTACATTGTCAATCCTAATTCACATGTCAATATAGATATGCAAATAATAAGTGTCAAGTGACACCATAAGATTTACTTTTACATAACATTCAACACATCAAAAAATATAGAATGATACACATACATTCATATTATGATACAAATTAAAAACTTGACAATGAGGTTTGAATCACTCATTAGATTCAACCTTGGTCTTATAGTTTGCACATAGGATTGGCTACTATTTCTCCAATCAATTCCATGGTTAAATTATTATACACTTAATGAAAATACTAGTAGTTTGATAAAATCACATTCATATATTTATACTAAAATTTCATAATCATGTTTGATCAAAACATTCAAACTTTCATTTAAATAACTTTTTTCATTTCTACACATAGATTTAACATTGCCAATTTCATAATTAAAGTATTGACATATTCATAAGCTTGAATCATTTACTGAAATACAACATCATAATGCATGCTTATACCCAAAACATCATAAACATCATCAATAGAGCATATTAAACTATTTAAATGAATATGAACTAATCATCAAGGTACCCAAATTCACATCATTATCATAAGATGAAACACCTCATGGCATCATTAGTACAAGTTAATGTTTAAATTGTCAAACAATCTAGTAAGTCTCAAATCATAGGGTATCAAAATATGAACTTATAAAGTTTTGTTCATGATACCCTAACAACCTTAACACATTTTAATATAATAATAATATTTAAAATCAAGCTACTTAAGAACACTTCTAGTGAGTTGATAAAATTTGTCTTCGAATTTCTAATGATTTAAAAGAGGGTAAGTATTAAGGTGTGTTATTGAAACAATTATCAAATCATTATGTGCAAGATAGCCATAATTATCCTAATGCCCTCTACATGGTTTCAAGAAATAACCTTGACAATTTTTCATATTTTCAATTTCCGTGCTCATATATCCATTCAATTTTCCTATAAAGGGTTTAACAAGAAATTCATATTTAAATAAGTACATATGAGGAGGGGTCTTACATGCTTATCCAGTAGCCTTTGAATTCCTCCTAGAAGTGACACAACTAAGACATTCATCCTATGCTAGACCTTGTCTAGAATTATTCCAAAATTTATTCCAATACAAAAAAATGATTTATAATTCACATATACACTCATAAATGATAACATATTTACCTAATTACCCTACTAAAAGTGAAGTTCAACCCATAACTCCAACATGGGTATGCTTCTAAGGGTCAAACACTTCTTAAAACATAGAGGTCACATATGTATAACATTCTAAAGTAGTATGATTATTCTTATGGAGCCTCTCATAAAATAATATTGTAAGTTGTTCCAAATTTCCATACACTCACTTATCAGTGTAAAAATTGTACGAGACTCCCTTAAATAGTATTTCCTTAAAATGCAACTTGGATCTTTATAAAAGGTTAATCACCTTTACTCTATACTTTCCATTGCATATTGATTCCTTGATAGGACACTAAACAAGTCCATCTCTTCACATGCACCTTCTGCATCTAAAAGTCCATTAGGTTAACTTGTAACCTTAGATAGTTTTATTTTGGGGTGCAATCCATTGCTCATAATATTCCATGGATATTCAATAGTCACATTATTTAAATTTTGGGAGAGGGCAGGGAATGAATACCTTCACTAAGAACCTCATACCCTAATGCCATACCTCCACTTTCTTGTTAGTGATCCCTTTGGCAGGCCTATCATATGTCACTTTTCCAAGACAATTTACAAGAAGGTGCCTCAAAACTTAAATTCAAAATCAAAGATGAAATATTCAACACAAAATTATGAAACAAAAGAAATCAAGAGTGGCCACAATAGTAAAAAACAATAATTTAAATCAAGAAATAAGAGCATTTCTTAGAGGAAAAATAGAACCATCAATAATAAATTTGGCTAAGCATCCCAATATCATAGTGTTGGAAAGAAGGAATAATATACAAAAAAAAGTTTAAATTAGACAAATGAGGAAATAAATCAAATTTCTTGCAAAATTTACATTACTAACATTATGCGGTCATAACAGGGTCACTAAGGGAAAAGAGGAATCTTAGGTCTTTCAAATACATTGCATAGACCTTGCATTTAAATTAGATGATTTTCTAGAGACCATATTGCTAAAACTGTGACTGATCCCACGTACTAATAGCATAGCTATCTTCATTGACATTGCCCAATGGTTAGGGTTTATTATACTAAGGGGTGTGTCTGGACTAGAAACCCCATTATAACATGCCAATGAAAGGATAACCAAAATAAGTTTCCTTCCATCCTTTTTTTTCATAAGGGTCTCCTTTCAAAGAACCTAAAAATGTGGGGACATTACTAATAGGTAGAGTTACACTCTAAGTTGTAGTTATAATACCAATCCCTTATTCTTAACTCACCAGAATTGCATATCGGGGCATCTACCTTTAGACACATAAATTTGATTACACCACTTTGGTAATCCTATTTAGCTATCTCTAAAAGACATCATTAATTAAATTCCTATTTAATTAATCCTTTGCCATCCACTAGCTGATTAATTTAATTAATCATCTATAGTCCTAATTGATAAATCAAATAACCTATCATTTATCAATTAAATCCTATTCTCCTATCTAATTCCAAAATCCCAAATTTATAAACTATCCCTAATCCTCCATTTAGCCTAATCCACCCCATCCACCATACTAACCAAGCTTAGCCACTAACTCACCCACCCTCATGAATGCCATCCACTTTCATATCTCTAACATCCTTAATCTAATCCTAAACCAAGCCTAATCCCCCCCTAACCTTGTCACATTCCCTAAGTAAGCTTAAGACTTTCCTAAGCCAAGCAAAGTCAACAATCTCAACTCCCTCCAAAATATCCTAACCACTAAGCCTTCAATGCTCTTACAAAGCCATAAAGACTCTTACAAACCTAATGAATGCTCTTACAAGCACTTATGAGGGCCATTTTATCCCTTGAGCCTCCTTTGTTGACTCATCCTTTCCCTTTCCTCCATCCACTCACCTTGTGACATGTGTCACTCCCTGATTGGTTGTAAGGAGGCACAATCCATGTGCTCTCCTCTCATGCAATCTGAGCCCTCCATAAGCTTTCATCTCTCCTTGCATCTTAACCCTCCATCCCTCAAGTCCTTAGCCTATAAATTGAATCCCCTCCCAAGCCATTTCAATCACAATCCATTTAGTAAAGTTACCATGTTGATTTGAGAAGCCATTTTATCAACCTCACTCACTCACACCAAAAAGCCATCAAAAATCCATTGAAGCCTTTGGAAGCAATCGAGCATACATCCCAAATCCACAAATAGAAACATCTCCAAAACAAGAAAGACCTCATTAAGAGAACCTCTTAATGATTCATATTCTCAATTGAGGGCTTATCTTAGTCTCTCTTATATGTTATGGTGGTTTAATGTGTGAATGCTTTTTCTTTCATTAAATTAGTGTTCTTAGCATATTAGATTAGTGTATACACTACCCAAAATATTTCTTAGGTCAAATTCACCATAATATAGATGTTGAAGTTGTTCTATCAAACTCACCAAATTTGGTATGATCCTATATACATATATATCTTTATCATATATTACTTCATTGGTTATACCATTTCTAATTATTATTAGAGAAAGCATTGAAAGTTGGTGCTCTTATCAATAATCCATACTTCACATCTTGTAGTCATACATGACTTATGAATTCATCATTAGGTTGCAAGTTTACAATTAGGTAGGTATAAAATCATTAGAAGGATGTTGTCAATGATTACTTATCTACTCTTCAACCAATCTCCTTACCAAGGTATAAGTCATCATAACTTTCCTATCATGCCTCATGGTTTATAATCCTCCTATCACTTAGCTTTGAAACTTGAATCTTTATTTCATATTACTTTGATAATCTCATCACAATTTTACTTTCTCTATATTATAGGATTATAATTGATCCAAAAATTTCAATACTAAGGTATAAGAGTATACACTTGATAGGTATAACTTAGTATTACTCATGCTTACACAATAAATGTACTGACATAAAAAACACACATAACCCTGACTTAGAAGTTATGTTTTCTATATTACTGGTTCAATACTTTATGTTACATACTTCTCACCATTTAGTTACATTCTTACCATCATATTTAGAGAAATTTATTACTTGGTCAAGGTTCTATTCCTCATAGTAGACTAAGATACTCTTATCCTTTGTGTGTTCCTAATTAACTTGTTTGTTGAATTTTCTTGTTGGATTATTATCATATATTTCAAGGATCTCAAAGGTTACTTGCAAATATAAATTGATCTCTTGTTTGCTTTCCCAAAATTATTGGAACAATACATTTTAACTTGTAATAGGTTAGAGGTATCCCAATAGCTCGATAGCAATGTATATTGTTAAAGTGTTACATTCCTATTTATTCACCATTTTATTTTATCTATACAATATTTTATTCCCAAGGAACAAAATTAAATTTTGATGATCATAGGTTTTCTTATGTTGTGTAATGTCTAAATCAATACTAGTCTACTTGATCACTTCCATACTTGACATGAATTACAATACTTTCATGAGCGACATGGTCAGGCATAATCTAACTCCTACTAAAGATGATGCTAAACATTTTCTCTCTAATTACTAGGTTATTTACACATTTCCATTCACAAAATTAAAGGATGTTTTAGGGTTCTTAACTTAGTTTTCCCCAAGGTGGTAGTGCTCAATATAATTTTGAATATGTTATGAGGTCATAATATTCCCTAATATAAATACAATATTCTTGCATTTAATCATTTGTTTCAAGTCATTAAGACTAGGTTATCTAAAATAGTTGATCATTTACAATCATTAATACTAGTTCCAAGTTTTAATTATCAGTGTCATAGTTTAGAATAATACAATAGCTTCTTAAAATTATCCAACGAGAAATCCCTACTTTGTATAGTAACATTTAAACTTCCACACTTAATCATGGACCCATTGTTGCTCAAGTGTTTATGAACCTACGCTCTGATACCAAAATGTCATGCCCAAAAATTGAGGAAAAATTACACCAACAAATCATTTCTTAAAGGTAATTTCAACTAAGTTAACACATGAAAATGTAATCCATCATTGAGTACATTGGAAAAGGCTGATAATATGGTACAATAGATTTGGGGTTACAAAGTCTAGGTACATAGTTGAGCTCATATCATATCACATGAGGATGCAAACTCGATATTCCATCCTATTGCATGGGTTTGGAACCCTAAGTTTGAGTGTTTCTAGAACACTTAGTTTGAGTTGATTAATCCTTAGTTACATGATTAATAAGGGGTGACCTCATATAAAAAGAACATTTTTTTGGTAATATAAGTTACATTAAGTTGGTTTGATAGCTTTGACACTTTCTTTATTATACTAATAGTTGATTCCAATTATTATCATTACTAATTTAGGAATAACTAAATAATTAATCCTTAGTTTGAGTTGATTTGAGTTGATTAATCCTTAGTTACATGTTTAATAAGGGGTGACCTCATATAAAAAGAACATTTTTTTGGTAATATAAGTTACATTAAGTTGGTTTGATAGCTTTGAAACTTTCTTTATTATACTAATAGTTGATTCCAATTATTATCATTACTAATTTAGGAATAACTAAATAATTAAATAATTACTAATAAAATATTTATGAAATTCATCTTATCTTCTAACATAGCCCAATTTACCTATTCAAGTTGTCTAATTAACTATAACTTGTAACACTTCAATCATTATATGAGCATTCGTAATCTTGATAACACTCTCTAATAAAAAAATTAATATATTAAAACTTTTAATCAATCAAATTTTTAATTAGGATATTATAATGTTTAAATAACTTTTTATTATATATATACACCCATGCTTATACATAGGGGACATAAGTTACTACATTTTCCCTAATCCTATTTAACTCTATTATTACACCTTGGACACTATTGTCCAAAACCCTATTTTAAATTTTATTTAAATCAAAATACTATAGGCATCCTAATATTAAATTCCTAACATTATCATCTATCATGTACATTAATAAACTAAACATTGCATATTAAATCCCTGAGTATTTCCTAACTCTATTTTCATACTAACCCCTTGAATTTTAAAAGCAATAGTTTAACTTACATTTATTTCCCTTAAACTAATCTTCATTAAAAAAATGATAAATGAAAATATACTAAATCTTAAACATATTTAACTAAGTACTAAAATCTAACTAACCTTACTCAAAACTTTTAACTACCCACTAACTAACCTACTAACCTACACCCCAAGCCACTTGTCCCACTTATCCACACCAATCCCCATGTTCCTGCTAGGTTAATCCCCAAGGAGATCTATGTTTTCTAAGGGCCAATAATATTATAAGTTCCCAATTAGTGTACTCTCCAAGCAGATATGCTTGGACATGGAAGGGAGGCACAAAAGAGTGGAGTAGTTACCAAGTAAACAAAGTTTGAAACTTTTAAAAACTCATCCTCCATTTACTAGTTGAACTCCACATAGATATTGGTCCACCCCACCTGATATATCAGGACTAATATGGGTGATTTTCTAGTAATCCAAGCTTTTTCCTATGGTTGTGGAGTGTGTTGGGAAAGACAAGGAAGGTGAAAGGTTAGTTATAAAGTTGTCTTTTTGTTTGCATTACTAGTCTTTGCTGATTTTGCCCCTTCCTTTGTGTAGGCCTTCTTCCATCTTAGGTGATAAGGATCTTGAGATGGATTTGGGGCCCATGGGGTGTCCCATCTCCCTCCTATATGTTTCATTTACAAAGATTTAAAATTGTTAAAGTGCCCCATTAGTAAGAGTCTTAGAGGGTGGAGTTTAATCCATAAAGTTTATTAGGTGGATGTTTGAACCATTTTTAAAAATAAAGTATTGTTTATGGTAAAATAGGGAAGAATATAAAAATAATATTCTTTGTTCCAAAAATGGATTAAAAAATTTCCCATTCATTAGACAACATCCTGTAGGTGCTCCTTTTTACCCATTTTTCAATGCATTTGTTTTTCTTTAGGACTTTAGGAAAAGGGTTTAATGGGTATTTGTCCCAACTTCCATTAGTGTTGTAAGAGGAAATTTTAATGTGATTAGGGATGTATTTTTGGGTGATAACATGTTCCTATTTTAATTTAAATATATATTGATTATTCCATTATGTCTATTATACCAATTTGAGATGCAACTATATAACTTTTTCAATTGAACATCAAATCTAATTTTTAATATCATAGGAAAATCTACCCATTGTTGGTGTTTTTACACTACTAGGAAAAAAAATAATTAATACCAATATGGTGAAGACAATAGTAACCTAAGAACTAGCTACTTCCTATAAACAACTATATGTTGTTTAGATCTGAACCCAACATCAACAAAATCATTGAAGATTTTCTACACTTTAGGCTCTACAAAACCAAGTTGGGTACACCTGAGGGATGAAAAAATTCAAAACTTGATACTACATTCACATCTCATTCATTTCATGAAATTTTACAAAAATATTCATCCCTTATAGTAGATTGGTTATAATTCTTCTCAGATCTACAAATAATTTTTGGTAATAGTAAATAAATAAGACTCAAAGGTTAAATATAAACAAGTATTGACCAACTATGACATTCTTCATAAATTTAAAGAAAAAATGATATTGATTTTTGGATGTTCACTTGACATCTATCTAATATCTTTTCATGTGCTAACTGAAATATTAGATTAGTGCCTCATCAATTGAGATTTAGAGTCTATCTAATTTTTTTAACATAATTGACTGCATTACAATCAATATGGTCAAAAATTCTCTCTACAACTCATTCTTACATAAATCCTTTCAAATTCTTGGAGATCCTATCATCCATTGAAGCATTTACTCAATTCATTGAATCAAAAGCAATAATGAATTCACATACAACTTATCCTAGTTGCATCAAACTAAATAAGCTTTGCTCATAGAAACTAAAAATAATTAGCCACTAAAAATAGAGACAAAATTTAGAGAGAAAAGATAATGCGGATAGTTCATCTTTGCATTAATCTTCTTTGAAAATTATATAACATTGGGTTATACTCATAACAACTCAAATAAGACACCATGATCATGGACAATTAATGTATTCTCAGAATTTGTAGAGAAAATATATCAAAGAGTTGATATCAAGAAAGACTGGACCAAAAAAAAACTCAAAGTAATGCAATAAATCAACCTCTTTCTCTAGCCTTTGTAATGCCCCGCCAAGAGATCCAAAGAATTAACCTAAAATTTCATTAAGTTTGGTAGCATTTTTTTTTTCTTTTTTTATTACATAAAAGTAAATTCATTTAGAACTAATCCATTTACAATTTATACATAATAACGGAAGCAATAGCAAAAACCATCTAAACATAACAGGTTACATTCTTTAAGGATCCCTTAACGTTGAATTACATCTAAATCAACTAACATTATTTATTCCATCTAGTACAACAACCACATGAGATAACAATGATAAGTCCAATGTTTATACATTACATATCTAAATGCTTAATCATCCACTGTACATGCCACAGGGTATGAAAGGCTTAAAAGAATATACATATGAAATAAAGTACATCATCCTACTCTAATCCATGATGCAACAAGGTAAACATAATCAAATGTCACACATGATACATCATCATAGAAGATATAGACATCCATCATAAAAGATCAAACATAATAAAATAAATGCATAGTTCCTCCCAACTGTAAATAGCATCATTAGACCATCATGGATCCTAGCCATCCCTCCGTGCATAACATTCCAAATCACTGAAGAGATCATCAGTATTATCATAGTGGGAATGTCACATCTAAACATACTATATCATATACAGAAAGTAATATAACATGCAAATATAAGCATCAGATAACATCATCTAACATATGCTAATCATCAATGAAAGGATACATATCCACCATCATAATCCAAGAATGCATTAGCTATGGTGTCCCAAATAGATCTCAAATGATAAGAGTGGAAAAATACTACCACTTGACCACGTAGAACCTAAGTTGTCCACTCCCATCGTGCTGAGGAGATAATCTCAAGTTTCAAATAGGCTATCAAAATCACATAGCATAAAAATACTCTCTAAGTCCAAGAATCGTAAAAGTATACTAACTAAAAGGTTCCAACCACAAACTGACATCTAATCCCCGAGGCACACAATGACATGTAGGAAACCTACTCTATAAGCGGGCAAGTGTCATCGCATATATCATGTGGAAGTTACCTTGGCAGTTAGCTTAGGACTCCAGGGTCCCTACTGATCCTTATGCAGCCACTAGTATCCTCTCATACTGACAAGGCATACTATGGAATGCAAGGTCGCAACCAAGCATTCTCTCTACTCCCATCCTAGTCTATACTAGCACTTGAGACATGGGCGAGAACAAAACAATTATCTTATTAGGTTCATTAAGTCAGTATTAGGTGAGAATGTTTTCACTTATTAACAAAACTTACAATGAGTTACCTTGGCAGCCTCTTAGGGCCTCGGGCCCCATTGCAAGCCACTTCCCAACACTACAATAGATAAACTACCCTAAGCTCATGGAATCATAAATCACCCCAGTCCTATACAAGCGACTAGAAAGAAATACCAAAAGATAATCCACAATGAGAATATCAAATATCCATAATAAAAGCATCAAATCTCCATGAGAAATTGAAAAGCATCCATAGATAATCATGACCACAATAGTTCTCTATTGACAACTGAAGGTATCACTGATAATCAAAAGTATCCATTGGTTCTCAATAACCAAAATATATATCAAATCATACTGATCAAAGACTCCAAAATGGTCGAGTCAAAACATGACATCATATATCAACATATCGATCCCATCATGGCGACTAGAGAGTAATCCAAGGATAACTGATCGATGTCTAAAAAATGGTTAAGTCAAATGTCTCATACATAAGAATCTCAGCTTCACACAAGAAGACTGGAACATAATAACAATCAGTAAATACAAACATGTCATAGAGCATTCCATCACATAACCATGGTTGGGTTTATAAAGATCAGAATTAAGACATCATCATGACACCACAATCATAACCCCCGAGCCTCTAGTAGATGTCCTATATTGGTCAACACTAGTCAACCCAAAACCCAAAACAAAAGCATAGAGAATACACAATGCAAGCACATGTTTTGGTTTTGCTAAAATTACTTAATAGAATTAAGTGCGGAGGTGTCAATTTCCATTTCCAATTTTAGATATTGAATGGAGGAATGTTTGTAAATTTTCCTAACCCATGTATATGTTTGGTAAATAAAGGTTTCCCTTTATAACTCTAAAAATTAATCTTCCAATTATTAAAAGAAATTTGTTTATATAATTTTTATTTGAAAACATCTGCCATCAAAGTTAAATAGTAAATTTTGACATGAGAATTACCAATCAATTTCATAAACATCTTTTCTTCATAATCCCAATCAATTAAATTGAATATATATATATATATATATATATATATATATATATATATATATATATATATATATATATATATATATATAGTGAGACTATAATATTACAAAATAATTTATTATTATAAAATATGATCCTTTAATTCAAATCATTTATCAATTATGATAATTTTAAATTACTAATAATATATATACATACTTACATATATACATATATATACATACATATATATACATACATACATAAATATATATATATATATATAATTATTAATATTCAATGATAAATATTTTAAAATGTTTTAAGAAATTCAAAATGGAGAAATTCAATTTCATCTCCACCAAATCGCATACACATAACACACATATATATAAACACTGCCATCGGCATGTGGTACCCTGTGGTTGCAGGACCTACGATGAGAACGGATATTTTGTACCCTCTATTGTCGCAGTGCCTGCGGTAGTAGGTACCTGCAGCGACAATGAGTATGGGGGTGCGAGTTTCATCCCCCCCCAAACTTATACAATATGAAATAAATTTTTATTATAACATTTTAAAAATGTTTGTTATCATTGCGATTCAAATTTTTTCAAATTTATATTTTCCACAGTGATTCTAACATGCAGACTATTATATATATATATATGTATATTTATATCTAAATGTTTATATACATATATATGTATATATGTATATATATATATATACATATATACATATATATGTATAGATATGTATATATGTACATATATATATACATATATATGTACACATATGTATATATGTACATATATATATACATATATATGTACACATATGTATATATGTACATATATATACATATATATGTACACACATAAATATATATATGCATACATATAGATGTATACATATATATATGGATACATGTACATGTATACATGTATATGTATATATATACATATATACATATACATGTATACATATATATGTATATATACATATGTATGTATATATATATGTATGTATATATATATGTATGTATATATACATATATATGTACGTACGTATGTATGTATGTATGTATATATATTGATAGGGACACAACCTAGCATAGAATGGACACAACGGAAAAGGAAAATTTTATTGACAATGAAAATATGCTATTACATGCAAAATAGAGAAAACAGATTTCAAAACATGCCCTATGGGCTTACAATAGTAGAAATCAGGAGATAATTTCTTCTCTCAGTTCCTTCTCTCGAACTCCACTCCGAACTACCTTTTACAATGCCAGAAATGTCCTTAAATAGACCCCAAAAGGTTAAGGATTAGGAATACATTCTAGAAAGTGCTAGTTGGAATCCATCGATGAAATAGAAGGTTCTAGAAGCCATGTTAGAAGTCAGCATAAAATTAGAAGAATCCAAAAATGGTAAACAAACTTTGGGGAGGCATAACTTTTGAACCGTAGCTTCAATTGACGAACCGTTTACATTTTTGAAAAGCTCTCAAAGTGATCTATAGCCCTATGGACTAGCTTTTCTCATCCCCCATTTTTTGGCCCTATACGAGGATATTTAATGCCCTAAATCTGATTTTGAAGCATTCTTAGGAGGTCTCCATAAATCAAAAAACTACAATAACTTTCAAACCATGGTGACTTTTGACCTAATTCTTTTTCTAAAATGTTCTAAATTACAATTGCAATCATTTGGCCAATTCACACCTCCTAGTTCACCAAAATGATGGCTCAATTACATACTCCTATTTTTTAGGCATTTTCACGTATCCTATGGTGCTCAAATACTCTAACTTAGAACATTGATGATGGCATTGTGAGAGTTGGAACCTTTATTTGACCCAAATGGGTATCCAAAAATGAAAACACATGAAACAAAAACTAAGTCTAAGTACATTTTTTTTGGGTGACACATGATTTCCCTTATACCTCTGGATGCTCTTGCATTAGACACCCAGGGTAGATTAAAAAGTGACCCTATCACTTTATGGATGGTAGAGGAAATCCCAAATCAGAAACCTTAGCTGTTGATATCTAGGTTGGGTCCTCGATCGGTTGGCCTTTCCACTTAACCAAATACTCTTCATACTGCCTATTTCTGGTACTCTTGCCCACACGATGATCTAGAATGTCTTCTATCTCCTCCTTCTTAGAAGTAGGAATCAGACATATCTCTAACATCAGCTCCTCATCTGCACCATCATCATGATACTTAGTTAAGTATGCAATGTTTAAGGTAGGAGAAATGTGAATTCCATCTAGTAACTCCACTTCATATGCATTTCCCGAGTCATGTTTCTTCAAAAAATTTCAGGGGTCAAATTTTTTCATCTTTATCTTGTTGTAAGTACCTACTGGAAATCTCTCCTTTCTTAAGTGTATCATGACTAGATCCCCTACTTGGAACTCGTTATGTATTCTCCTTTGATCAGCCCTAGCTTTATACTATTGATTCATCTTGGTAATGTATGCCTAGACCTCCTCATGTAGACGCTTGATATGAACTTAGCAAACTCTTTTGCTTCAGCACTTATCCTTTCCCCTTGCTCCATCTTCCTCAATTCTGGTGTAGTCCTTGGGCTACTTCCATATACAATTTGGAATGGTGATTTTCTAGTACTCCTATTTACAGAGTTATTGTAAGCAAATTTTTCTTGTGGTAGAATCAAATCCCATCCCTTGGGCTTATCCCCAACTAAACATCTCAACAAATTGCTCATACTTCTGTTTACCACTTCTATTTGACCATCAGTCCATGGGTGATGCGTGGAACTGAATTTCAAGTCTATTCTCAACTTCTTCCATAATGTCCTCTAGAAATACCCCACAAATTTAGTATCTCTATCAGAAACTATACTCCTTGAGAGACCATGTAGTCTCACTACCTCTCTGAAAAACAAGTCTGCAATATGGACAGCATCATGAGTTTTGTGGCATGAAATGAAATGTGCCATCTTGGAGAACCTATCAACCACCACAAATACTACGTCATTACCCCTTTGTGTCCTTGGAAATCCAAGAACAAAATCCATACTTCTGTCCTCCCATAGCTTTGATGGAACAGGAAATGGCTAATATAGTCTAGTATTATGACTAAATCCCTTGGCCACTTGACAAACTTGACAACTTTGTACAAAATTCTTCACATCCTATGATATCTAAGGCCAAAAATAATGTTCTCTAAGAATGGCAATGGTCTTGTCTCGACCAAAATGTACTTCCATCCCTCCACTGTGCTTCTCAATAATCAAATTTTCTCTCATGGAACTCCTTGGAATGCATAATTGGCTGCCCTTAAACAACATACCATTCTGAATCAAATAGTCTAGCCACTTGGTTTTGTCTACAGCAATAGGCTCTTTACAAGCTTTCCATGCATTAGCAAAATCAATATCCTTAGGGTACAGATTCTTGAGTTTATCAAACCCAACTACTTCAACCTGCATAACTATAAGCAACAACTACCTCTTGCTTAATACATCTACAACCCTGTTAGATTTTCCACTTCTATGCTTTAACAAAAATGTATAACTCTGCAAGAACTCTCCCACTTCATATGCCTCTGGTTCAATTTACCTTGGCTATTTAGGTACTATAATGCCTGGTGAGTAGTATATAAAACAAATTCCTTCGGAAATAAATAATGTCTCCATTTCTTTAAGGCCTGAACTATTGCATAGAACTCTTGATCATAAATAGAATACTTCTTCTTTGCATCATTCTATTTTTTACTAAAATATGCAATAGGCTTACCTTCTTGGCTCAATACAGCCCCAATAGCACTACCACTAGCATCAAAATCCACTTGGAACACCTTTCTTAAATTTGGAAGTGCCAACTTAGGTTGTTCTATCACCTTCTTCTTCAGCAATTCAAAACTTCTCACAGCTACTGCAGTCCACTTGAACTCTTTTCTATCCCCTCTTATTGTGTCAGTCAGGGGTGCACATATGCCACCAAAATTTTTAATGAACTTTTTGTAAAAGCTAACCAAAACATGAAATGATCTTACCTCAGTAGCAGATCTTTGAGTAGGCCATTCCAAGATGGATTTTACCTTCTCTGGATCCATTTTAAGACCTTCAAGTGATATAACAAACCTCAAGTAGACTAACTCCCTTTTTGCAAAGATACACTTCTTCAGATTAATTAATAGTTTCTCTTCCCTCAATCTTTCAAGGACACTATGAATATGCAATAAATGTTCTTCCAAAGTCTTGCTGAAAATTAAAATATCATCCAAATAGACAATAACAAATTTTCCCAAAAACTTCTTAAGTACCTCATTTATAAGCCGCATGAAGGTGCTTAGGGAATTTGTCAATCCAAAGGGCATGAATAACCACTCATAAAGACCCTCCTTAGTCTTGAAGGCAATTTTCCACTCATCTCCTTCTCGTATCCATATCTGGTGATAGCCACTCTTGAGATCTATCTTTATGAAGTACTGAGCTCCACTCAAATATTCCATAATATCATCCATCCTTGGCAAAGGAAACTGATACTTGATGGTTATCCTATTTATAGCTGGAGAGTCTGTACACATTCTTCACTCTCCATTCTTCTTTGATGCTAGTATTGTAGGTACTGCACATGGACTCAGACTCTCTCGAATCAAACCCTTCCTCAATAGCTCATAAACTTGTTTTTTTAGCTCCTCAATTTCAGTAGGAGTCATCCTATGAGAAGCCTTGTTAGGCAAACTAGCTCCTGGGATTAAATCTATCTTATGACTGATTTTCCTTACTAGTTGTAATCCTTCTAGAACATTATCAGAGATGACATCTCCAAACTCACCTAATAAATTTGAAACTTCAAATGGTATTTCACTACTACTTTCCTTAACTTTTCTAGGAATCAAAGCATAGGACATACGCTGATGTTTCATGCAATCTAAAAACTTTCTTACATCAACAAGAAAAATCTGAGCACTACTACATACCTTTTTTCCTTCCTTCTTCATTGGCTTCAGTTTGTGGAAAACTCCATCCTTTGTTAGAGAGTATATGTTTGCATGACCATCATGTAATGCATGCCTATCAAACTACCATGGTCTACCCAACAATAGATGGAAAACATCCATTGGAATAATACCACAGAGAACTTCATCATGGTAAGTTCCAATTTTGAACTTCACTAAACATTGTTCACTTACCAGGACCTTATGATCATCCTTCACCCAAGTGATCCAATAGGGTTGGGGGTGTTTCTCCCTCTTAAGCTTCAACTTAGATACCATCTCCTCTGATACCAATTTATCAATGCTACCACCATCAATGATCACATCGCAACATTTATCTTCACACTTGCACCTGGTATGAAATAAACTCCTCCTTTTTCCTGGCTCAATCTCACCACTTAATAAGACTCTTTCATTTACTAAAGTCTCTCCTCTTTTTGTATCCTCTAAATGTGATGACTGTGCATCCTCATCCACATGAGCAACCCTAGCTTGGGTTTCAGTTCTCCTATCCGTCCTTCCTTGATGTTGAGGGAATTCAAAGGCATGATGACCTTCTTCATTGCAATAGAAATAGGTACCATAGAAGCATCCTCTTCCTTGTCCACATCCTCTACCTTTTTCTCTCTAATTTCCAAAGTCTTGATCATGGGAGCAGTTGAAACCCTCATTCCTCTGGTTCTTGCTGGTACCCACATCTTCATTTTTCTTTTGGGTCTCATTTCGACCTCCAGATGACCTACCATTGCCCCTTCCTCCTTGACTGTGTCATCTTTTTCTTCCTTCAAACCTTTTATTTAGTTTCTCTTCAACTCATAGGGAAAACTAGTATGCTTCTTCAACGCTGATCATTCTTACTAGACTTAATTCCTCCTAGATGCTAGGTCACAACCCATTGATATAATGAGAAACCTTCTCTTTATTTGCTTTTGCATGCCTAGCTCTAATCAGAAGTTGGTAAAACTCCTCCATATATTCCTGGACTAATCTTCCTGCTTGCTTCAACCCATACATCTTCTTAAACAGATCAAGCTCATAGTCAATAGGAGTGAACTGCTTTTTCAATTTATCCACCATGCGATCCCACCTTCTGATCTTATCCTTTCCTCTTCTATTTCTTTCTAATTGAACCTCTTGCCACCAGATCTTTGCATGGCCCTTCAGTTTGGCCTTTGCAAACTTAACCCTATCTAGATCCTTGATATCCTCATATTCAAAGTACTCTTCCAGTTCATTGATCTAATCGATCAATTCATCTGGTTTTAGATTTCCCAAAAATTCAGCCACATCAATTATAAGTCTTTT